>NDXB01019238.1:179611-207984 GCA_002631895.1 Agapornis roseicollis
TTCTTTACTCCTTCCTTCCCCCCCCTCCCCTTCCCCCCCCCTTTTCTCCCCACTCATTGTTTTTCTTCTCTCCCTGAGCTTATGCTTCTGTGTGGATTTTAGAACTGAACAAATAATTTACAATGAATAACTTATCCAGCCTTCCCCTCCTTCCGCCACTTTTGTGCAAACAGAATTTGCAAGCATATTGAACTCCTCTGCAGCACTTCAGATGTAACTTTACTTATTTATGGTGGTTTGGTGTGCTTTTTCAAGAAAAGACTTCCTAGAAAGGCAACAAATTAGTGAATTATTCAAGCTGTGTTCATTAAACACTATTGGCCAGAAGCAAGCCAGTTCTCTCTCCTGCATAGGTAAGCATCTCTGTCTCCCCTCCACCCTGGCATTTCATTGGCATGGCTGGTGCTGGGGACTGAGGGTGATCTCACCTCCTGTGCCTGCTGGACAAGTGGGAGGTGAGGTTTCGAGTGGTGCTTGCTGGAGCTAGAGGGTCTCTATTGCACAGGCATGGGGTGATAATCTTCATCACACGAAGCATTTATCAGACATCCTAAGCATCTTCATTTTTAGCTGTGTGTGTTGTTGTTGGGTTTCATAGCCAGCCTTCATCAGCCCTGATGGAATAGTTGACTGACAAAATAACAGGTTAGATCTCCACACTGTTTCTCTGGCTTCAGAGAGCTGGTCATGAGGTTGTTTTGATACTTTGCCTTTCCATATTTTTTTAATTATTATTTTTTAGCAACCTTTAATTACTTTTCAACTTTGTCCAGCAAACTCACAGAAGCAGAGAGATGTTGTGCCTTCTCTTCAATAGTTTTAAGTGCAGGCATTCTGTCCATCTATTAAAAAGCCATCTCTTAGCTGGATGTGATAATCCTTTTCAGATGATTTCATCTGCTCTCTAATCACTAGGTAGAATATAATATCCCTCAAAGAAACCATGTCTTCTCCCCTCCTCTCTCAACCCCAGCCTGCATGATCTGCCAAGATGGGACTATTTCTATATTGCTCAGGAAGATTGAATGTTAAAACCTATCTTTACATAGATAAAATTGCCAAGTCAAGATTTTGCCAGCAGTGCCACTGGGCACCCTTTTTCATCAGTAATCAAGAGGCTGTGCCCGTCTCCTGGCTAGCCCTGGCATGGAAGAACAAAAAGGAGCTGAGAAAGTAGCAAGTTGATAGGGACTGAGGGATGTGAATAATGCACAAGTCATCAGACTGAGTTTACTCTGACGGGTGGGATGCCATGTGTGCTGGCACGGTGGGTACGTTTAGCTCTGGGGTGAGTTTGTAAATATTCATAAACGTCCCCACTTTCCACATGCAAGCAAAACATAAACAGGCTGTTTAAGTGCTGGGAAGTATGGGTGCTGTCTTGGGCATTTGTTCTGGCTTTCGGATGCTGGCAGTTCCTTTGGACAAGAGCTTGGAAACATATCAGGTGACAGCTGCCACCTTCTCCCTGCTCTTTTCCGCCAGCACTAAAGGCACTTAAACGAAACAGGCTACAGTGCACTCAGAAAAACACAATGTTTGGGCTGAAGGGTTTGTACAGGTGAGATCAGAGATGCCCCCATGACTTTAGCTTTTCAGTGGGTGGGGTGCTTATTAATGAGTCATGCTGCATCTGTATGATAAGACATGGAGGATTTGAGTTGTGTAGCTTGGGTATGGGGGTTTGAAGAGGGCTGGAAGGTTTGTGGAGGTCTTTCCTTTCCTTGCATGGAGGAAGTTGTGTGAGGAAGTAAGTGCTCAGACTTGGAAACATCCTTCCTTCTTAAGGTCATCTGTGTGCAAGATTTTGCTGTTATTGCTGATGTGTATAGAGTGACACCAGGTGGAGAGCATCAGAGGATCTTGAGTGATGCCCTGATGTCCTAGGGAGAAATCAAGTCTCCACCTGTGGCAGTCCCATCCCTTGTATGGCTTCACAGGTGAATAGGAGACCCTGGTCCTTTAAAGCACGTGCCTGAGGAATGAAATGAGAGATGCAACAGAAACTACTGGGGCGGAAAACTCCAAATGGTGTGGAAGTAATGTGTAAAGTGTCCTGGAGATAACAGTCATTTCCACCAGGCAAAACTTTGGCTCTTTTTGGAAGAATACTGCAGGAAGGAGGGTGGACAGCCTGAAAATTAGAAAGAGTCTTGCTGTTCTGACCATCGTAATGCTGGGGTAGACATGGGGGACAGGGGAAAGCAGAAAGGGGAGAAAACTGCAGATTTAGAACTGAAAAGAGAGCTAGTATGGGGCATCAAGCAATTCAGTGCCTTTCTTGAGGAGCCATCGTGCAGGGAAAATAAGACTCCTGGAGCCAAAGAAATATTCTTGGGGCAGAGGAAGAGAAAGTATGCAGAAAAATTCTCTAAGCAAGGAACACACAGACAAAGAGGGAGAAGGAACCTTAGACAAATCAGTAATTGTTTCTCTTGGAAGAAATGGACACAAGAGAAAACATCTCACTTGCTGAGCTGCCCAGGACACAAGGCATGCTCTTGGGTGCTTTGTAGGAGTTATTTCATTTGGGTGCTGAGGCCCCATGTCTGCCCTGTCCCCTGCTTATTTTTTCCAAAGCTCTGAATTTACTGTAGATATCTGGCCCAGACCCATCCTTGAGGCCAGGATGATGTCTGAGTGCAGGATGGCCAGTGTCAAGTGATGACTCCTTGGGATCCCCTGGACCCTGCTGGCAGCAAGTGACAGGGTGACTCTGGTAGGACATGCTTCCTCTGTAGCAGAAGCAGTGGTTTGTGGTCCAGCAGCATCTCTTGCTGCAGTAGCAATTTAAGTTTGGGCTGAAAGGCTGCTCCTTTCCAGGGGACTGGAAGCACCAGAACCGGCTGTTTGAGCGCAGCCCTTTCGGTATAATTACATTTACACATCTGAGCAGCAGATGGCTTCAAGGTCTCTTCCTTGTCCTGGCAGGAGGAAAGGCTCTCTGCTGCCAGAAACGGGCAGAGGAGCTAATGAATGTGACCTGCTAGCAATTAGTTTTGTTTTATCTTTCTTTCCTCTGGTTACACTATTCTCCCAGAAGCTTGGGATATAACTTATTATCTTATTCCAGCCAGCAAAAGCCTCATCCCCTCCCTTTGAATCCCTGTTTTGTTTACCTCCCTCTCTGTACATCATCTTTTAAGTCAGCAGCAGGAGCATGCCTGGCTGTAGAAGTGTTTATTAACGTGTGCAGGCTGCGAAGGCAGTGTGCGGGTAGCAACTGCTCCGTGCAAGGCAGCAAAAGAGCCTTCACTGAAAGTTATTCTTTTTCTTTCTTTACCCATATAATCATGCAGTTTGTTGGTTTGGGCTCCTTTTTCAATCACGCCACCTAAATTAAGGTATGATTAAGGTCATACTGAACTGCACCGTTCTGGGGGACACTGCCCCAGCTGCTGCCATTTTAGGATACAGGCTGTTTGCTGAAAGAATTGAGCTTAGCAGAAGACCTGTGAGGTGGGCACATACTAGCATCCTCGCTCAGTGCATCTAAGAAAGGGGAAGCTAGAGCTGTTGGAAGAGGCTTGTCAAACCATTTTTTTCAATAAAAATGCCATTTTTAATTAAGGTGGAAATACTTCAGAAAAATGTTGCCGTTTTGACTGCGAAGCTGAGCAGAAATAGTGTCGCAAAAGAACAATAAAAAGCACTCTTGCAATAGATTCATTCCAATTTCTTCTTCAGAATTGCATTTTGTGTTTTATTAGTTTGTAATGTGTCAGTGACAGTCATGTATAATAAGCTCTCTACTGCTGGCCATTCTTTGTGATAAAATAATAGACTAAATCAGTCTCTCCTGCAAATTTTTAAATATTTATGGGTGAACTGAAGTGTTTGTATTGGTTTCAAACTATTTTCATTACAAATGGAAGAAATTTGATCTAGGAGGACATTTCAATCTGTATTAGGCAGCCATTACTTAATTTCAACCATTAATTGCTATTGAAACTGAAAATGTGGTTGATTTATTTTTGTCAGTGTGAATAATGGAAAGAGCAAGAAAATTGAATATGGGGTTCAAGGCAGCTTTGTTTCAGGAAAAAAAGAAAACCACAAAGTTTTTAAGTTTCAGGATTTGCTTTACAGGAGATTTGAAAAGCATTTTTTTCTTTATTTTTTTTTTTCCCCTTCCTAAATGAGGATGCAAACCAAACCTGGCTGGGTGTGGGTTTAGACAGCTGGTATTGTGCAGGAAGGCTTGACCCAGGGGCAGCCTATACTGAGCCATTGGGCATCTATGGAGATCATCTCCACTGCTGCAATGTTGCCATCAGGCCCCCTCCCTTCTGAGCAGCAGAACTGGGCAAATGTGCAGGAAATGAGCTTTGCAAATGCACTTGTGCAATTTTCTTTCCTCCCCACTGCCTCTTTTCTGACTCCTGCTGTGTTTCTGCTGCTCTGCCTTGCTCTCCAAATGTCAGGCACTGCTCTCTTTTCGGTGTGAGCAGCTCACAAGGTGGTTTTGTGCACACATGTGCTCGCACGTGCATGCAAGGGGTCTCGACAAAGAGCTGTTCAAGCCAGCTCTGTGTCCTAATGCAGTACATTTCCAAATAATTAAGTGAAGTGTGAAGGGGTGAATGGGTGGAAGGAGACAGCTAGTGGCTCTCACCCTGTGTAGGGTGGTGGTGGTTTGCCCCACTACTTCCAGGGACTGAGCTTATGCAGAGTGGTCCAGGAGGTCTCACTGGGATGCCAGTGAAGTGTGTTCAGCCACAGCCTGTCTGTCTCCTTCAAGCTCAAGCAGTGGTTATGCTGACAGCCTCTCTGTTTTTCAAACCTGCCTTGATTTTCATTATGTTGATATGTCATTTTCAGCTAGGCTTGGCCCGCAAGTGTAAATCAGACTTGAAAGGGTAATGGGAAGGAGGGAAGTGAGGAGATATTAATTAACCTCCTGCTCAGCCTACATGTGATGAGTCTTGGTTGTTCATATGTGTTTGGAGGCATCTCCTGCTTAGATGACCTGGGGTCTGGCAGTTTGCACCAGGGTGGCCACTAGCTCTACCTTCTTACTGGTATTTAAGGTGGAAAAAATTAGTTTGTAACTGGTAAGTTCATCCAAGGCATTTTTTTTTAGCACTTCTCAGTTTGTTATCAGGAGTGGAAGATATAACTGTCTTTCTCTGCTTAGTAAATCTTTATTTAGAGGTAAGTTGAGAGTGCACCTCTCTGAGCTTTAGAGAAAGAAGGACCTACTTCTGTTCCGTACTATAACCAGACCTTAATGGGCAACCTGAATAGGACAAGATTTCTGCTGTGTGTGTGATTTGGAGGACCCCAAACCTATATGGGTCAGGAGCTACTGAGCCATCACTTGGAAAATCATTCTATTAAAGGTACTAGGAACACTCAACCAGATGCGCGTGTGCAGATTTCTCAGCATCCCAGGAGAAAAAGCTGCCATCTATGAGATGTGCTGCCCATGCTTTGGCTTTAATGTAGGCTGAGAGGGTTAAAGCATAAAGCTGTTCCACTGCAGTGGTTAGCTGATGGCCCGTGAAGCATCACAGGGGTTTTCAGCTGGCTGGTGAAATAGCAGGACAGGTGGATAGTTTGTTTTCCTATATATAACTTGTGCATTTGGGGAAGGAAATTTTGCAAAGAGGCTGTTTCTTCTGGTATGAGCTGGTACAGCTCTGCAGCTGACCCCAGTTCTTGCAGTCAACAGGGAAATGGATGTCATGCAAGTGGGGATGTCTCTGCCCTGTGAGACATAGCTGCAACATCGACCTGAGCAGGAGTTTGCACACAATGCAGATGTGCTCAGAGGCAGAGGGCTGCATGAGCTTCCATGGATGTGCTGAGAGAAAGCTGGAAGTCTGCATTCTCCTGCTGAGGGTGGGGTAGCCTGGTATCCCACCACACATCACAGGGGGCCTTCTCTACAAGTCTTTCTCTTGATCACTTCACTTCTGAGGGCCTTGAACACAAGACCTAGCCCTGTCTGCAGGGCAAACGGTACTTTTTCAGCAAGGTTGTGTCTCCAGAGCCTGTGCTTCATCATGAGTCACTCATCATCTTAACTGGTGTCTTGCTGTGTGTTCCCACATCATCTTTGGTCTGCTCAGATGATGTCAGGAGAAGGTCAGCTCTTTTCTGGAAGACATTAGACTTACTTTTTTACTTTTAGTAGTATGAAGCAGTGAATCCTTTTTATTTTCTTAATGTGAGCACCTCTTAAAAGAAGAACAAAAGTAGCTGCCTCTGTCTTTGTGGGGTGTATGGGGATGTTTGGTGGCCCATGCAGCAGTGATGGTACTTTCTGCTTGCACTGAGCATGCATCTCCAAGGAGGCTGATCTCTAGGTCTCTGGTGTTTTGAGAGTTCAAGAGGCAAGTGGAGGTTGGAAAAAGAGTAAGAAGGATTCCAATCCCTGGTAGGAGAGTGCACGGTGAGGAGAAGGCAGCTTAGAGGAGACCTTCAGGAAAGATGGCTGGAAGGGACAGGAGGAGCCAAGTGTTACACTGGCTGCAAGGGGTGCGAGTCACATCCCTCCTGCACATTAGCACTTGAGGCTGAGCTGTGGCAGGCATGCTTTTTTTTTGGGGGGGAGGGGTAGGGGAATGGAGGTTTGTTAAAAAGCCTCATCAGAGCATTATGGAATTGGAATGTGAAGGGTAATTGAGCTGAAAGCCATTCTCTTCCCTCAGTCTGTGCAGCAGGACCTGCTGAAGCACCCTCAAATGCCAGCCTGGGAATCCTGCTGGAAGACCGGGAGGTGGGAGGAGCATGCCCTTAGCTGGGTCTTCTCAGCCACCTTCTTGTGCCTAATGCTTGCAAACAAGGGTAGGAAATGGCCACTATAGGGGTGATGTGGAGAAGAAACCAGACTAGTGACAGATGAAGGTTTTGTGTAAAACAAGCACAGAAAGGTAAATGGGTTCCTGAGCTGCAGTCTCCATGCTTGCAGGTGTCAGTGCGCTCTCTGAATGAGCCCCTGCAGCTTGGACAGCATCTCCTGCATCTATCTGTGATCATGTCCTCTCACTGCACCCATGTAGGACATCAGAGCCAAGCCCCTTCAGGCAGCCCCACGCTCCCTTCCCTTGACACCTATTGTGCAAATGCCACCTGCAGATGGAGGAATGCTCCACAGCATTCACTAGCATGGCCAAACAGGTGAATAATTGTAACAACTACATTAACATTATAAAAAGTAATAAGGCTGGTTCGGATAAATGTAATCATTAAGCATAACTGTCACCACTCTGGTCCCCTGCCTTTCTAATGCAGGGAGCGTGTAGAAGTGGATGGGGGCTTGGATAGCTGCTGACGTGACCTCAAGGAGGGGATTAGCAGAAGACCCCTCAAGTTTGGATCTCTAGCACAGTGATGGCATGAAGTGCACGGCCCTATTGTGTACCTTGTCATGTGTTATTGATTGCCAAACAGGCACAGTTAAGTGCCTCTCATTAATATTTGTTTTGGACTTTCCCCTGAATTCCGATGACTGGAGGAGATGCTTCTTATCTCTCTCCTGCAGGTTTTCTTTCTAGAGGATTCCTCTGGCTGGTGACAAACCCAGGCTGTGTAGCTGCTCATCCCACTTTCGGGAAGAGGGGTGAGTTAGTAGCTGCCATGAAATTTTGGAAACTCTGGAGAAAGGAAATGAGAAACCAAAATTAGCACAAAATTAAGAGATTAAAAAATGCTCTGCTCACGTCATGCAGATGAAATATGGATTTCCAGGTGTGGCTGCATTTGTGTATCTCTTAAAAAGGGACTCTCTGGGCACATAAGTTATGCTGTCTAAACTTCTAAATGGATGAGCAAGGACAAACAGGGTGAGCTGTGGAGCAGGTAGCCAGGGACTGCTTCTCAGTCAGTGCTTTTGTAGGTGGTTTTGAGGTTTCAAATTGAGAAAAAAGGCTGCCACCAGTGGATGTATTGTGGATACCTTCTGGGCTGTTGTGACACGGGTCTTTCAGCATCTCCATCATCTAGAAGATGATGTTCATCTTTCTGTTCTGGAAAGCTTGTTCTGGAGGCCTGACTTGTGCATTCTATGACTGTTGGTCATCTTCCACTTACTGTTTTTGACACAAGGCTGCATTTTAGCATCATGTTGTGGTGATGCCACTCTGGCACCATGACCATTTGTATCAGATGTTGCTTTTGAAGCAGTTGCTATAGCCAAATGTGTTGAGAAGCTGCTTGCAAAAGTTTCTTGCCTTGACTGCTTGGTTTGTGTCCATGAATAACTGACTGCTTGCAGAGTAAGGCATGAAGGAGATTGTCCTAACTGCTCTATTGCATGCTTTCTGATGTCCTAGGTCTAGAGTAGGTCCTTATTTCTTTCCTCTCTCCCTAATCCTGGTGTGTGGTAGATGACTCTTTGCTATCCGTACCCCTTCTTCTGGGCAGCGGCAGTCTCTAGATGGCTGTACAGGTCTCCACTGTTGGATTATCGTCAGTGTCTCTCATCAACTAAGGCACAAAATGGGTTTCTGAAACCTGACTGTAGCTCTAAATAGGGTAAAGTACTATTTCTTTCTGTCTAGTATAATAATGCCTTGTTTGTCAGGCTTGACTTAACCACGACTAGTCCACCCAAAGCTATTGAAATGATTCTGAGCATCCATTTCTATCTATTCAGGTTGTGCTCCTAGACACTTAGGTTCAGATTCTGAAATGAAAGATTTCTGGTGTGCCCAAAAGCAGTGAAGAGAGCTATTTTAATGTGAGCGCTTCTCTAGCTTTTCAATGGAGAGTTGTGTTCATGTCTGTTATGAAGTGATATTGGAGTCTATGGAGCATGAGAAACTGCATTTGTTTGTAGGTTACAAATGAAGACCTGTCAAAAACCTTTTTAAGCAGTGGCAGAAGTTTTCTTTTTCATGATACATTTCACTTAAAGGCTTTGCCTCCCAAGGTTTGGCTTTTCTCTTTCTTACCTTCTATGAGTTTGAAGAAATGCAATTGCCAAAAGCTGCTCTTCTCCTTTTCTTCTATCTCCCCATCCATTTGGTGGGGTGTTTGTATCCTCTAGGGTGCTCTTGATTCTGGGGAAAAAAGAGGGTGATGAGCTCTGGGTGAGAGGTGGAATGGGACATGGATCTTTCCCATCCAAGCAAGTGCTTTACCAGCTTTTTGTGGGGAAAAGGGTGTAGATTATTTCCATTGATTTGGTGTCAAGAGATGTTTTTCAAAGAGTAAATGCGTTTATAGGATTTCTGTCCTTTTGTTGTAAGAAGTAGGACGTTGTTTCTGGGCATGGGAGTTTGCTAAAAGTGTGTCACATTGGTTCTTCATCAACATGTTTCATGTTGCAACCCTATTCCTAGGTGTGCTATGCAGGTGGCATGCAAAACATAGTATTGCTTATTGCCATTCACTACAACTGAACCTTTTATTCTGTGCAGGCTCTGGACAGGCACTGGGAAGCTGGTTTCTGGCACCACGCCTTGATGTGCATGCTCCTGGCTGTGTCCATGACTTAATGTTTGAATGGCTGAAACATCTGCCTGGCTATGGGTTTAAAAATATGATACAACTGGACATGTACAGAATAAAAAGCAGTTGTCAGAGTTGATGGGGTTGTTTTTTCTTATCCCTGTCTCAGCTTAAGATTTGTCTTAAAGCATTTATGGGGAAGGCAAGAAATTGTCACAACCAGTGTTTTCATGCAAGCACTATTCCAGTTGCAGATTAAATACCATGGGAAGATAGGGGATGCTGGGATGTGTGCTGGGGCATTTCAGCCTTAATGCAGGGAGTTCTCCTCTGATTTAGGTCATTCTGCAGGAGGATTCACACCTTTACCTCCCTCCTCTTTGCACACTTTTATTATTACATCTGGGGGGAAATGATGTAGTTTGTAGGCTTCCTGGCATTTCTTTGGCCAATGGTTTGTAGCAATGTCCTACAAATAATGAGCAGAGATGCTTTACAGAAGATGTTCATCTCTAGCTGTTCAGCTACCCAGAAAAGTTCCTTGCCTTGAAGGAGGGGATAAACCAACAACATTACTCTGTGCTCCAGCTGAGTGCTTCTCATTGCTAATTAGTAAGGGATCTTTGCTAGAAAGAAGTTTCTTGCCACAAGCATCCAACCCTTTATGTGTGTTCCATACCGCTGCTCCTGGGGTCCCAGGTGCAATCATATCTTCGGTGGGGCTGGCAGGTGTCAGAAACCCAGAAAGCTGATGAGTTGTGCCAGCAAGTACCAATGCTGGCATGGGGTGAGAAAATAGAGGAGGGAGGAGATTTATTGAAAACAGTCTGCCTGCAAGTACCAAAGGACCTCACTTGCAGAGCAGCAGCACTGTGGTCTTGAGCATTTGGGGTTTTTCAGCAATCTAGTGGGAGGCTTTGGAGGAGAAATATTAGTGGTGACACTAACTAAATGTTAGTGGTTATGGCCTGCAGCTCCCGGAAGGTCTGATAGGAGGCTTTAATTAACTTGTCCTTTTGTGGGTGTTTGTGTTACTTTAGTTCATCGCAGATCCAGCTGCTCTGCATTTGTTTGTGTGACATGTTTGCTAAGTGAAAGAGGGGTCAGTAGCAGGGGAGCTGTCCTGGCAAGAGGGCAGCTCCTGGGAGAGAAGACTCCAGTTTCTTCTGGTCCATGTAGGGTGGTAGACTAGTGTTAAGTGAAACAATAGCCACAGGTTTGACATTCACAGGCTTATTCAAAATGCTTCTGTGGCCATGTATTTCAAGACCTGCAGTAAGGTCTGTTTCAGCTGAGCTTGTTGTTCCAGCAGAGGACCAAGATTTAAAATAACCCAGATAAGATTAACACAACAGAAGATGACAGCTCCCTCCAAAATCCTTGGGACTGACTCACAGTCCTGCAGAAAAGTGACTGCAGCCAGGTAAGAAGGAATCAAACCAGATGAAGTAGAAACAACTTGCATCCCCTTAGCACATCTAACACTTAAAGGTAAACGAATGCTGATTTAACATGAACCCAAGCTGTCAGGAAAATCTCACCCAGGTATGTGTCAGCCTCCTTCCTTCATGGTCACTCTGTGCAAATCTCTGGGATGACTGTCTGGGCTGCTGCCCACGACACTTAGGATGACTTGGAGAGAAGATGGTGGTCCTGCATTTCCTTTTGTGTGCTCCAGAATGAGCAGGAGTCTCTCCTAAGGAAGCTGCACCATTGAAAAACCAAGAGTATTTGTGTTCCTGCAGCTCCTTAAAGAAAGATGGGACAGAGGAATTGATAGCTGTTCTGGGTTTGCCTGCTTCATTTTCTACAGGCATCTTCTTTCTTCCCCTCTTTTTGCCTTGTGCATGAGGTGGGCATCCATTGGCTGTGGAGTTGGTGGAGCAGCTCCTGCTGGCCAGCAGCTGTGTGACATTGGAGCAGAGGGGGTGAGGCATGTTCAGAGCTGGCTGGAATGCCCGAGGCAGCAGTTTTACTTGTCTCAGGCTCAGGAAGGTGGAGAAAAGAAGGCAAAATGACTGGATCTTGCTTTCCACCCTCCAGCTGCTGTGAGTACAACTGCTCATAGACCATGCCAGGGACCACGGACCGACTGCTCATGGACCATGCTGCTTTTTGAAAAACTGACCCTTTCCCTTATTTTTTAAAATTATTCTTTTCACTCCAAGGTCACTTTGCTCCCAATTTTTGAATTATTATAGCAGAATAGATCCCAGCTTGGTGTACTCCTGCCCCTTGGCTCTTCTCATCCTGGGTAGCTTCTCGGGCTGTCTTCGGTCCACAGTCATGGCGGATTGCTTCAGAGCCCATTCCTTGTGGGTGATATCACATTCCCTGCTGTAATGATGAATGAAGGACCCGAAACATTCCCCCCACCTGCTTCTTGCTGTCTTTTTCCAGCAGGGATTTCTCTCACAAAGCTTGCCTGTCGTGGGCCATATATTCTGGGTTGGCGTGCCAGAAGTGCTTTCACTTAACAGATCTCTTATCAGGGTCGATTTTCTATTGTTTTTTCCCGTTGGGTGTGCTTGGGGGAATTTATTCCTTTTAACGGGTTTATTCCAGTGTCAGATACTGGTTTTAAAAGGCTGGAGGGCCCTTTGATTTGATTTCTGGAAAATATATTTGGTTTCTGTTCTCCTCCTGGGATCGGGAGGGAGAGATGGATGGAAAAGAGGAGGAAATAGCAACCACTTCCATGCATTTAGCAACAGCTTTCTTATCCTGTGTGTATTTCACACTCGCTTTTCTTCCACTGTCTCCATGAGCTAAGTCCTGCTGGTTGTCCTGCAGGAACCCTAGTGCAGGTAATGCACCGGACATCTCCTTATATACTTTGAGGGGCAGATCTCTAATTCTTGCAGGCAACCTATACTGGCGCAGCTGGTTGTTTGCATGTCTGCTGGCTGCTGTTACTATTTCTGAGGGAGCTGTACTGGTGTTATCAGCCTCAGCAGTATGTGTAGCAAAAAGCAGTTTTTCAGATCTTGTTGTGAAGGTGTGAAGGCAGTGTTTTAACTCACAGAAAATGTGTGAGCTGGATGAAGTCCTCCAGTGAGGACTAGGAGAATAGGGGCACGGAGATGGATGATTGCTTACTCACTGGCCCTGTGCTATTTTGCCTTTATTTCTCCGTTCCACCAGTCTCAAGTTTTCTTATAAATGCAACTAGAAGCGGGTTTTGGTTTGGTTATTTGGTTAAATTGCTAGGAGGGATTAAATGGAGAAATACCCCCATACATCTCCCTTGCAGCTGAGGGCAAATTTAACCACGATTCCAGAGCTTCTGAAAATGAATTTTGGCCTCTCAAAGTTCAAACATTTATCCTGAGCCAGAAATATGCACAGATTTGCTCTCTAATTTAATAAAGCCATCCAAATAATATGATTCCTCCCATAACCATCGTTTATGTTTCACAGTGAAATGATAATGAGAAAGTCATTAGAAATAATAAACAAAACAAAACCCACACAGCAAATCCTTCACTGAGCCTGACTGATGGGAAGAAGAGCAGCATTTGAGTCTTAGGCCACATAATGTTTGCCGGGTGCAGCTGTTTTGAAGTAGATCTGCTCTTGAAACATTATTTTGCTTGTTGCATTTTAATGGGATTTTGCTGGCAGAGCAGGTGGGCACCAACAGTGCACAGGCACAGGTCTGCAATCGGGTTAAATACTGCACCAGTGCCAAGTTAGCATTTCTGCTTTCACCTCATGGGGGCTGGCTACCACTAATGATTATTGGGCACCATTCATTCTCCCAAATCCTCCTCTTTATGAGTTTGACAAGGTGCTTTGTTCTGATTTCCTTGGTGAAGACTTGAGCCAAGTGTTGAATGAATGTGTAGAGATCAAGAACTACATCAGAATATCAAAAGTCCCCTCTCTTTTTATATATGGCTGTATGTGCACTTTGGTCTGCAACCTGAATATTTGTTTCTGGGTTATCCTCATCCAGGTGAATTTTCCTTTGATATCAGTGTTTTGCTTCAGTGGCCATTCTTAGATTTAATAGCTCTTTACCATTTATAGCATTTATTGTTGCTCTATCTCTCTTCTGTTACCCTTTTGCTACCTGACTGTGGCACTTAGGGTCATGGTTTAGTGGTGGACTTGGCAGTGTTAGGTTTAGGGTTGGACTTAATGATCTTAAAGGTCTTTTCCAACCTAAATGATTCTATAATTCTGTGGTATTTCATCACTGTGAAGTTGTTCCAGCTGGGACTTTGTGAGGTGACTGCTCTGTGTCACCTTCACTTTGGAGTGTTGGCAGGTCAAAGCAGAGATGGCCAGAAAGATTGATGTGCTGTTGTTGGGCATCTGCTACCACTCTCTGTGCTGGGGGCTCATGCTGGGTGGTGAAGTCCTGCCTCCAGCACAGCATTTCCAGAACTGACATCACTGTGGTTATTTGGCTGACACTGTTATACCATTCCAGCTCTGGCATTTGTTCTTTTTGGCCCAAAACAGCCCACATCTGTTGCTGCTAAGTGTTCATTCACTGCCTCTCATCCAGGCTTTGGGGGAGGGCTAGGGTCTCAGGAGCACCTGATATCTGGTAGTTTGTTGGGACTATTGGGCTTCCATCCTCACTCATTGGCTTTCTGATTCAAGGGCCTTTTGCTGATTTCCATGCTTTCAAAACTCACAGTGAACATATGTGGACGTAATGTAAGCCTATTGTCTTTTTTCTCTTAATTATAAATTTAAATACTACAGCATGAGCTGCTCTTCTGTATATAGTCAGGTTGCTAAACTGGACATGCTGAGGGTACAGGTAGATCCTATAAAATGTGTGCTTTCTCCAACCATGACAACTGCACCAACTTTTTCTGTTTAGTTCCCGTGCTTAGGAGAGCACAATATCTGCTCATGGTCAGACGATGCAGAGTATCACAAGCTGTGAATGTCTGTGTAGGTATGAAATGGCCCTTCCTTAAAGCTTGGTTTTTTTCCTGCTCCCACTTGAGCTTTCCTTATTTTTAGTTCTAATCGCTGTTTTGTTTTAGTTTGTTGACCCTCCCGTTAGACACTGGGCAGTTCCTATGGGTGTGTAAAGGTTAAGTCCCATGCGTCTTGTGAAACTCAAAAATGGAAGTTGCCCTTTTTTCTTTGTTCTGCTTTTTTGGGGTCATGATGCTTTTTGCTGTGAAGAATGGCCATTTGTCTAGAAAGCCTGCAGGGAAGGGATGCTGGTAACAGCAAGGTTTAGCAGTGCAAAAACTTTGGCTCAGCCAGCGTAAGATGCCAGGAGGAGAAGTTTTCTTCTGTTGTTTGCCTTTCTAAGCCTTTGCTTTTCTCTGTCCCTCATCCCTGTGTTTCACCACCCTTCTAGCTCCCAGAGGAGCTCCGGGGGCTGCTTGTGGCACTTGGTGATGCTGAGCTGGCCATGTAAATTCTCCTGCAAGCCTGAAGAAGTTTCCTCTCTACTCCTGTCCAAGAGGGATAATGAGTACTTAGTTTTCTGCCGTCCTTCCCTGGCCTGAGCTAAGTGCTAGCAAACAGCTCCTCCAGATTAAAAAAAAAAACAAACCACCACCTCATTTTTCATTCCTCTTGTATACATTTAATAGAAACCAAGTAGTAATAGAAGAAACTCTGCTGAACAGGACGTTCCAGGGAGCATATCTTACGCATTGCTCTTTTCTTGCTCTACAGCTCCTGTGCAGGCTGATGAACTAAGTTGTGCAAAACCAGACATGTAACAGCTCTTTTTACCTTCCTTTGAAAAATAAGTAGTACATCCAGGCTGTCCCTGGACAAAGTCTTGCCTGCTGACGTTTCCCAAATTGCTCTTTTAGGGTCCTCCTCAGTCTCTTCTTGCTTGTGCTGTGATCTGTCTCCTCTCTCTTCCTAAAAGAAAATCTTATTTATTTTTCACCCTTGGAAAATGGTTTAAGGAAAAAAAAAATACCAAAACCCCAAAACATAAGCAAAGCAAAATCAGATGTGTACACGCTGGAGCTGCACGGTGGTCAGAGAGAAGATAGCTGTTCTGGCTTTTACTCATTTTTCCTACCCAGATATGCTGTGAGCAATTGGCTATCCCCTGAGAAAATGAGACTCCTGGGTCTCTTGGATGCTTTCATCCAGAGGGAACTTTTGTATTTCTAATGTATTTAGCACTAAGTCGAACACAAGTTTCCCTAAGCCATTGAGAGCAGCTTGCAGCCTGTGTTTTCAGCAGCCTGCTTTTGGCAGAGAGCTGCTGGGTGTGTGAAACCAGTACTTGATGAAAAGCTGAAAAGCCCAAAGGCATGCTTGTTAAAAATGAGTTCCCTTCTTGTTGGAAGGGCAGATCTTCAGCTGGAGATGCATGAACTTGTGTTTTCCAAGAGACTGATCCTAGAGGGTGCTTTTGCAACTGTACAACTGCTGTATCAGGGAAAAAGCAAAGTGATATTGTTGTCTTAGCTGCTAGGGTGCTTGTCTGTTCCTGGAGAATGGGCTAGCTCATGTGGGTAGCAGGCTTTGCTGGGTCTGAAAGCAGAAGTAATCATAGCTTTGGAGTGCTGGAGGAGATCCTGGAGGCTTCCCATGGCTTACAGAGAACTGTAAAATGGAGATACTCGTCACTTTCTGGGGATGTCAAAGGCTCTGTAGGATGGACCTTGCCTGTGGCTACAACATGGAGGAGTTGAGCAAAGCATGGGAATTGCTATTTAAAAGATGGTAATAGAACATGACTGTCTTTTATAGGAAATAAGGGGAATTGACAAATCTGATTTATTTAATATCTGCAAGGATGCTTTGGGTACACTAGTAAAACCAAAATAGTTGTAAATCCACATTTGTTTCCTTCTGCCTCTTTTTGTTGTACTTCTGATAGAAATGCCAGTGTATGGGCCAAAGTGCCAGACCCTGGTTTACTTAAAATCACTGTTGGGATGTTATCTGACACCTTCCACCCTGAGAGCAGGGTGCACCCCAGAAAGAGAAGAGCTCTGTTTTGTGGAAGGGGGTCTTGATCTTTTCCTGGAAAGGTGCGGGGAAGGTGGTGGGGTGATGGGGCAGCTGTGTGTCACTGCCTGCCTTCGCAACCCTCACAGAGATGTGGCAGCATTCCCAGGCTAAGCGCACATCCTTGGAAAGGGCCTGGCATCCCTCTGAAGGCAATTCTCATTCAGAAAACAGTGGTTTGGAAATAGTCAGTCATCAGGCACTTACGGATCTTTCAAGCCCCTTTCTCTCACTAATAATCCCACCTCTTGGGAGGTATTGATTCTCTGCTGCTGGCTGCCTCTTGGTATTCCACAGTCCACTTTCGTCTGTGTAAATCACTGCACTGTCATTTTCATGCAGTGATTACCTACTCTTGATTTCTTTCATCCTGAGTCGTTTGCCAGAGATCTAAACCCTGTATTGACAAACCACCCTGGAAGAAACAGAGGGGTTGAGGTTTGGGCAGAAGTTTTGCACAACAAAAACTTTGGGGAACGTTTCCCCTGGGGTGTGATCATCTCAAAGGTGCTCAGTCTGTCTGCAAATGTGACTTTATGCCTTGCTTTTTGCTCATGCTGAAACCAGGAAGCTCTTTGCCTTGTTACTGTGCAAAAGATCAGCCTGAAGAGCTAGGGGAAGCAGTTTTTCAGGCTGTCCTCGATCCTCTGCTGAAAAATAAGCACCCATCTGCATGAGCTGTGGCCTGCTGTGGAGAGGTACCAGTGTCCAAGCAAATTGTGTTTTGGGTAGACAAAAACCCAAGGTGCATCATAACAAAGACCAGAATCAAAGCAGCTGTGTCTATCTGATGGTTTTGGGGCAAAAGCTTCCCCATGGTCTTAAAGAGCTTGGGTCCAAACATGGTTGCAGCAGAGCTGGGGTGCTAAAGGAGAAAACAAGGTGGAAAGTTTGGGAGATATCTCTACTTCAACAGAAGCAGTTAGTATCAGCTGGCAGGGGTTTTGGGTTTCTTGCTGTCTCTTGTAATAATGCACTCGTGCCTCATGCATGGAGGTGACTCTGACTTGTCACCTGAGAACGTGACTCGGTTTTTGGCACAGAAGATCCCACAAGCCTGGATGAGATGTTGCCAGAAGCTGCATATGGGGATGGGGTTTGTCAAGTGTTGAAGGTGTCAGGCTGTGGCTCCAGAGGGTGTGCTGGTGTACAGGGACTGTGTAGCACTGCATTGGAGAGTCAGTGCTCATGAACCAACAGCATTGCATGCAAAAAAGAGTAGGCACCTTCCAGTCTTTGTGATTTGTTTATGTTTATAGTCTGAATTACAAGGAAAAAGGCTAAAAGTGCCTTTAAAAAATGAAAGCAGAGATTCATGCTGACATTTCTAGGTCCTAAAAGTCACCAGGGAGAGCAAATGCCTGCACATACATGCTTTGGAGGCCTTTTGTATCACAGCAGCTTTTCCTAAAGACATGGACACAGTTGTAGTCAAAAACCAAACCAAACAAACAAAAAACCCAACCAAACAACAAAAATACCAAACCCCAAACAAAACAAAACCCCAACAAACCAAATATAGACCACCAAATATAGATTAACATACAGGTGGATGGAAGTTGAAGGAAATGGTTATTTACAGCAGCCCCATCTGCTGCAGTGGGGGAGCTACAGCGCCCTAAAACTGGCAAGTGCTGTTCTTAACCTGGCACAAAGTTGCATTTCCAAACTTGAAGGCATTTTGTTATTAAAATGGCATGCCTGGCCGGTGAGGGCTCTCACTTGAACAGAATCCCCATCCTAGCAGAGAATAAATAAAAAAGCCAACTGGCCGCGGCTGCCTGAGGAGCACCGGGACTAGAGATAGGGCCAGAAGTCAGATAACAAACAGTGTCCAAAATTGCAGCCCTGGTGCAAGGCGTGAAATTAAAACCTTTTCTGCCTCCTCCTGCATGCTGTAACTAAACAGCTCCTGCCACAGTCTGCCGGCACTGGGAGTGAAGAGAAGAATAATTAAATACATGGAGATACTTGCGTCTGAGGGAAAAGAAGATGCTTCTCTGCTGTGGACCATGGGGTTCTTTGGTCCTGCAACCTGGCTAAAATTGGGAGGGTCTGTGGACTGCCCTGATAAACTGCCTTTCAGCTGCCTCTGCTACCAGTGGTAGGAGGAATCTATTGTGTTTTTAATGTTGTTATCTTTTCCTCCTTCTTCACCTTCCCTTTTGGGCTCAGCACCAGCCCAGGGATATGTGCTGGTGGCGTATTGATTCTTCTTTCTCCAGACTTAGCAGGCTTTCCAAACCTCAGGAAGGACATTTCTTTGGAATTACAACCCAGGAGCGATGAAGAGGGTAGCACTTTTTAATCAAAGTTACATTAGATGAAGCCCATATTATTCACTCTGCTTTACTGCAGCTATTTTTACACGGGGGTTAGAAGTTAATACTACCCAGCAAACTTGGTTTGCTGGATTTTGGCAAGACCAAAATCCATCAGCACATCCAGACAGGGTAGGAAAGCGCCCAAGCAAAAAAATAAACTCAGAAGCTGAACTGAAAAAGCAGTTAAACCCCCAAACCTTTTAAAAAGAACAGACCCTTGATAATAGAGGGTTTGGTCTGGAGGGGCAAAAACCAGCCAGGACCATTAGCTGTAATCAGCAGAAGGGCAAGCTTTTGCAATCAGCATGAAAAGGGGAGTGAGAGCCATAGCAGGAGGGCTCAGGAGTCTGTGGTGCTGCAGGGTTAGTTTTTTTCCCTGCCCTGAGAAATGAGCCTGATCTTCTCCCGGCCCTTGTCCGCAGCCACAGTCAATTTGATAATGCTTAGGATGATTCTTCCAGAGAGATGTTGGTGCTCAGGAAATGGTGGTTGTCTGCAGCCAGCATCAAAAAGTGAGCAGGTTCAGCAAAGGAGGCTTTGCAGGGTTGTGTGAGTTTTGGTTTGTGGGGGTCTTTTTGCTCCCCCACTCCTCCTCCCAGTAATACCAAAGGTTTAAGCTCTGTTAATTCCTCAGACCCAGAAAGGATGCTGGCAGAGCTGGGATCTCCTCTGCTGGTTGAAAAAAGACATGATGAACAGAGAAACAGGGAAGGAGGGTGTTCTCCCTATGTTCCAGAAAAGGCCATAATGCAGGTTTTTCACGTTCTCCTGTATTTTGGGCATTTTTGTTTGTTTGTTTTTTTGTTTGTTGGGTTTTTTCCTTCTCCCTCTCTTTTTCCACATTTTCCCTGTTCTTTAGCATAGAGATCCCTTGCTGGGACGTGCTTTCCACACTGGTGCCTTCTAAGTGTTTTACTGGTATATTGTCTCTGCAGGAGATGCTATGGGCAAGGCTGTAGGACCCAATTGCCTTGGTTCTTGTGATGCTCCTGGGGGTGTTCAGAGATTGGAGTCCCTTTAAAACACAACCAAACAACCAAACATAAAACCCAATCCCAAGCGGTTTTATAAAAAAGCACCAGGTGTTTTTAAAAACTAGTTAAGGTATTTTTAAAATCCGCTTGGCATGATTTGTGTCACAGATTGATTGCTTTGATCCCTCTTTGGATGCAACTTCACAACGTGCTTGGTCAGCTCTTCAGGCTCTGTTGGCCTATCTCTGAGCTTTCTTAGAAATTAAAGAGAAAAACTGTTTGTCTTGGTATAGGGTTCATGAGGCCTCAGGCTGATGTGCAGAGTTGCAGCAAGCAGCATTGTCCTTGCCCCAGAAGCTGATAAGGTAGCAGTGAGAGGCTGCAGCTGCGAGGAGGCAGTCAGAGACCATTAGTGCTGAGCAAGAAACTGGGGGCTCCCACACTGCTTTGGGCTCAGGGCATTCCTGCTTGGCTGAGGGCTGGTTCAGGTTGTATTACAATACACAGGCAGAGGGCAGTTTGCTTTTGCTACCATCCCTCCCAAAACTGTGGTTAGGGAGTAGTTTGAAGGCAAATTCAAACTAACACCTTTGTCGCTGACATGGACAGTGGGATTGGGTGCGCCCTCAGCAAGTTTGCCGATGACACCAAGCTGTGTGGTTCTGTGGATACGCTGGAGGGAAGGAATGCCATCCAGAAGGACCTTGACACACTTGTGAGGTGGGCTGATGCCAACCTTATGAAGTTTAACCATGCCAAGTGCAAGGTCCTACACCTGGGTCAGAGCAATCCCAGGCACAGCTACAGGTTGGGCAAAGAGGAGATTCAGAGCAGCCCTGCTGAGAAGAATTTGGGGGTGGTGGTCAATGAGAAAATGAACATGAGCCGACTGCAGTGTGTACTTACAGCCCAGAAAGCCAACTGTATCCTGAGCTGCATCAAAAGGAGCGTGACCAGCAGGTCGAAGGAGGTGATCCTGCCCCTCTACTCTGCTCTCGTGAGACCTCACCTGGAGTATTGTGTGCAGTTCTGGTGTCCTCAACATAAAAAGGACATGGAGCTGTTGGAACAAGTGCAGAGGAGGGCCATGAGGATGATGAGGGGACTGGAGCATCTCCCATACGAAGACAGGCTGAGAGAGTTGGGGCTGTTCAGCTGCTTGGAGACCTCATAGCAGCCTTCCAGTATCTGAAGGGGGCCTAAAGGAATGCTGGGGAGGGACTCTTCATTAGGGACTGTAGTGACAGGACAAGGGGTAACGGGTTCAAACTTAAACGGGAGAGGTTAAGATTGGATATAAGGAAGAAATTCTTTCCTGTTAGGGTGGTGAGATGCTGGAATGGGTTGCCCAGGGAGGTTGTGAGTGCTCCATCCCTGGCAGTGCTCAAGGCCAGGTTGGACAAAGCCTTGGGTGACATGGTTTAGTGTGAGGTGTCCCTGCTTATGGCAGGGGGGTTGGAACTAGATGATCTTAAGGTCCTTTCCAACCCTAACTATTCTATGATTCTATGATTCTACTTTGCAGGCACTTAGAGAGGCTTTCTGATGGCTGGGGGGAGTTTGTAAGCCAAACAATGCCAAATGCCTAAACCAGTAGAGGGCAGGACTGCTGGAACTGAAGGAGCTTGCAAGGGAGACAGAAGGTTTTAGGAGAGGGTTCTTAAGACTAGATGGAAGGCTCATGCTGTTCCCCTGGCTGATGACATAGGAGCCTTGAAGGATATCCTCTGGAGCTTTCATAGAGAGTGTTGAAAATTTAGATGGTGTTTAATGTAGCATTACTGAGCTACAGTATTATAAGTACTCAGCCTTGTAAAGGGTGGTAATGTTATTCCTGAAGTAGATCCAATGCAGGGATTGTTTGGCTTATCCCCATCTTCAGACCACCCTGCTCTACATGAGCAGAGGTATGATGAGTTGGGTCTAAGCTGGCTGATGCCATTCCTAGTGTAGCAGCATCATGCTGAGAGAGGTATCCTGTCCTTCTCCCCTGGGTACTGCTTTTTCTCAAAATGAATCACCTGAAGGTCCTCAAGGGGTGATGTTTGGAAGCTGAGGTTGACCAGTGCCGGTGTTGATTTTCCTTATTCCTTCAGCTGACTTGAAATTCTGAGAGTTTGGGCGTGCCTGTGATACAGAGCACACACCTTAGCTTTGGGGCTTTTTTGCTTTTGCTGTATTGTAGCTTGTTTAGGGTGAAGGGTACGGAGAGAGAAACTTATGTGGGTTTAGAAACTTAAGCTCAGCTAAGACTGATAGACAGTGGGTCCCTGACAGACGTTGGCAATAAGCTTTCAATGGTGATGACAAGGAAGTGAGTGAAGGTGAGAAACAGCGAAGGAAGAGAGGAGAAACACTGATTTGTTTATAATTGTAAGTTCTGTTTAAGTTTGTAACCTATAAACCAGTGATGTTGATGAAAAAAGTTGGGCAAGTAATCCATTTTCTCAGGTGTGAATGAGGGCAAAGCTGAAAGAAGAGGAGAACTGAAGTGACCATGTGAAAAGAATAGACTTAACCCCATTCCTCAGGCAATGTTTGAGGGGATTAAACTGGATTTGTGCTTGTTTCCCACCACACAGTTACTATCCTGGGCTCTGAAGGGTTTTAGCCTAGAGTGAATGAAGAGAATTCCAAAATATTGCTCCTTTAATTCACCCACATGCCAGTCAATGCAGCCAGTGAGCTGAGTCCTCTGGGAAAATCCTTTTCATTAGGAATCCTGCTAGACCAGGAAACAGCAAAAAGTGAACACAATCATCCCAGCTGATGCACCGAGATCCCAGCTGAAATTAAAGAAAAGCAAAGCTGAAACAAAACAACCCAGAAGTTGAATGATTCAAAGAGCTTTATTGCTGTACGTGAGCCTTCTATGATTTAATCATACCTTGGGGGGTATTGCTGACCAGGATAGGAAAGAAATGTACCAGTGATGTGGCTATGCAGCTGCATTTGATGGTTTGCATCCCTTCCTCTTGCTCCAGGAGCTTGGCTGCATCACTGTTGCAGCCTAACACAGGATGCTCCTGTAGTGCGGTTTTACCACTGCAAGGAAATTAGCCAAGAACTGTGACACAAGGAAGACAGTACCTTGGAAAAACACTTTTTCAGAGTTTTCAGCTGCACAGAGACCCTCGGCCTCGCTGAAGGCAGTGCTGGGAGCAGATCTGTCCATCCTTTCCTCAGGGTAGTATCTAAAATTTTCATCTGATGCCAAAAAATGACAGCCTCGGTAAAGCTCCTGGGTATGTGATGTGAGAATGGTCTCTAGATAAACACTTTTCTTGTAGAAGCTCAGGGCAGATACAGCAGTGAAGCAGCTATTTATTAACATTTTTGCAAATCCTGGTGTCCTAGTAAGTAGGCACACAGAGCAAAAGCAGAACTATGATTTATATTTCCTATCTCGTCCACAAGTTCCCTCCCTTGTTTCCCCATTGGTTGGGTACTCCAAGGTTTACACCTGTCCAGCATGTATAATCTACATGATAACTCTCCTGCTTCTGTTTACATCTCCCCTTACTCAGCTTTGTACGCCCCTTCCTCTTATTTATGTATCTCCTTTTATGGTTTGATTTCATAACTGTCCAGCAGACATGTGGTACCCTAACTTACATTTTAACCAGCCTGCCCCAGCTTAGTTTCATAGGTTGTACAAAGACAGTTTTCTTTTTAACCACAGAGTATGTCTTTCGTCCAGAAGACGATATAGTCTTTAACCACAGGGTGTGTCTTTTTAAGTTATGGTATCTCAAACCCTTTGTTTTGTTTCTTTCATAACTTATCTCCAGCCCCAATATTGTGAAGTTTTAATATTGCAAAGCCCCATCCCCAGTATGTGAAAACAACACTGTTTCTCTCACATGATGCTTTATAGCAAGGATTGCTTGCCTCTCTCTTTGTCATTGAGAGGTTGATGACTTTATCGGCCCTTTTCGCACTAATGTTGCCTTTCTGCTAAACAACTGCTGTGTGGGTCTGCATGGTTAGCACAGTCACTGTAAATTCAGAGCATTAGTTCTTGGTCTGTGCTCAGCATTGAAGGATGCTCTTGTTCCGGAGCTGAACATCAGTGTCTGGTCTGACACAAGGTGGTGCTTCCCTGTACAAACCTTGCTATACTCCCACTTGCCCCTTTTCCTCTCCTTTTGAGGCAGGTCGGCTTTTAATGCTCTGTGCTTGGCAACCTTTTTCTGGGACCAGAAGCTTAGGCACCATGTACCTCAGAACTCTTGCACAGTTTTTCCTGCCAGCTGAGGTCTTTGCCTCGGATATTATCAGATGGGAAAACCTTGCTGTCATAAGAAAGTGTGAAAGAACCTACTGTACCATGCAGAGTAAGATGAGCATCTTCTGCTTGTAGCAGAGGGCAGGCTCTGTCCTCAGGGTGCCTCATCCTCAATGTAGGCAGGAGATATCGACTGTAACAGCAAGACAGAGCTTCTCTGCACATAGGTTCAGAATGTAGCCTCGAAGCAGGGAGTTTTCAGGTCAAGGCAAGTAAAGGTGGGGTGTTTTGTGTTGATAAACCAGTCTTGTGTGACATGCATGCTAGCAGAAATGAGTTTGAAGCATGTGGTACGTATGTCATTCCTTACGCTGTCACACTGGGATGCTGCATGAACTGAGAGACTTGATGCTTTTCCTCCCATATCTTCCTCCTTTAGGTTGCTAGGTTCCCTGTCTTTAGTATATGTCTTAATTAGCTTGGTCTAGCTCCTTTACTGGGTTTCCCCTCTCCAGCAGTTCAAGGGCAAGTCAGTCTTCCTATATTGCTTTTAAAAAGAAATGCTCCCCAGACATTCCTTTGTCCCAGGTTTGTAAGAGCTCTTTCTGCCTGTGAGCATTGCTGAGGTGCTGGGAGGCAGCAAACTGGGGTGCTAGTTGTCATAGGAGAGTGGTATCCACCCTGCCGGTGTCCCTGCAGCAGAAACATGTCACAACATGGCTCGACAGAAATGGTTTGTGCTGGAGTTCGCTGTTTTAGCATGAGTGTTTCTGCAAGAGCAAATCCCAGTGAGGCCTGATCCGATCTGTTATCGACCCTTCCTCTGGTAATAAAGTCATCTGTGGGAAGACGAGGAAATATTTTTTTGCATCAGCACAGCTGTATGGATTTTGCTTTTGCTCGTGTTGAGAGCAATACCTGCTCTCAGGCTGCTGCAGAGGCTCTCCCAGGAGTTTCTTTTTGATGGATCTTTGGGAGCTACAAATACCAGACTTCAAAGAGAGATTTTTTTTTTCCCTCCTACTTTTCTGAGGACAAATTTCATGCTCCAACTGTGGCCAAATATGGGCCACTCTGTTCTGTGAAAGGTGTGTTTAGCTTTTCTAGCTGAACAGAAGATAAACAAGCAGTAAAATAAATAAGGTGTTAAAGCAGGTGGGTTTCTGTCTGCCTGGCTAAAATGGTAACTCAAGAGATGGAGGAAAGAAAGGTGATCCTCTTTACAGGAATACATGTACTAGATCAGAGGGTCTTTTGAAGGCTCAACATGGTTATTGAGTGCCTGTGGGATAGAAGGAGATAGCAAGAAGTCCTGGTGGTGAGTTGATGTGAAAGCAAGTCCCAGTTTCTCCTTGGCCAGCTGGGCTGGCCACTGAGTCATCCTCCAGGGTGGCTCAAGACAGCTCAAGAGAAAGGAGGAACAGATACCAGGCTGGCATGGAAAGGAATGCGTGAATAGATAAGCATCCACAGATTGCATGTATGTACTTGCACTATACTGTATAAGTGAATGCAATACCTAATGATTCGTGGCTATTATTTGAAGGGCCCCACTGTTACAGATTTATTTGTCATTTCTTGTTGTAACAGCAACAATAATGAATTCATTTGTATTAATGCGGGTGTCGTGGACTTCAGTTGATGTTCCACATTAATTAATGTACCATTAAAAGAAAGTGTCACCCAATTAATATCAAGTGGAAGCAATACTGCCAGTGCCCTGTCATTAGGGTTTCATTTGTAATGCATTGTGTTAGTACACTGCCTTAATGGAAGTCATTTGCTATCAGGAGAGTCACCTGATGGGCTGCCACAGGGGTGCCAGTCTGTGCTCCTGCAGCAAGGGCTGCCCAGACAAATCCATGGGGACAGGCTGCTGTTAAGAATAAGCCTTGTTACTGCTTGGGCTCTGAGCATGGCAGCCTACACTGATCCTGTCCTCCCTGGTTCTGACATAGGTGGCTGCTGGAGGTTGGTGTGCTGGTTCCAGACATCCTTTATCACCAGCTTAAAGGCTGGGGTGTTAACTCATGTTCTTGACCTCTGCCTGGATTTAGAAAGTAAAAGTTAGTGACAACTGTAAACAAAATGGGATATAAAAAGAATCTGTTCAGTTTATGGTATCAACCCTAAGCAGAAGTCAGAAAAGGGATTTCTTCTCTCACCCCACAATGTGTGTTGGCTGCTAACAGTAAATCACACTGGTGGTCTGACTTTGCTACTTAATAGTGAAGGGAGGCATAGTGGAAAATCTCATTGACTGCTGTGGGTCAGGGCAGCCTCTGCTTCTCTGAACAAAAGCTGTCTGCTGGTTCCAAGAGCTGAGGCAGGAGCACAGACTTTGATTATGGCCACCCAGATCCACGTTGTCCATGCCCACTGTCTCTGGCAGAATTACAGCTGAAAGGATGCAGGGCCATCTGGGCTGCATGCCCTTGTAAAGGGGGAGAATGCTCCAGATGCCTTCTTCCAGCAGGAAAATCACACCAGCAGGAGTGAAGTGGTGCCATGGAGGCCAGGAACTCTGACTGACAGGTTTTCACATTCTCAGTGTTTGCCTCTGACATTCAAATATCTTGTTAGACCCTCTTGTGTTCCCATCTGCTGCTTCCAAAGCTTGGATTGACATAATAGCAGTCCAGGAGGGCAGCACGGGCTTCCTTCCAGGTCTTGCTTCTGCTCTGCCCTGATCCTTAAAGTCTAGAGATGGCCAATGGGCAGAAATGGGGGAGAAATTTGGCCTTTCCAACAAAATCTGGCTGCGGGTGCTGAGTTAATGGTGGCTGGTTCACTGCCTTTTTCTTCTGTCCCATCCCAGGGCAGTGGGAAACAGACTGCTTTACAGGGTGATTCCCCTTCCTTTTTCAGATATAGGACTCTACATTTACATATTGAAAAAAGAGTATTGGTTCAAACCAGCTGCCAGCAATCTGCTTGATGTCAATGGTCTGGGCCTTTTGTTGCTTACCCATCTATCTCCCAACCTCTGTGTTTCCATTCTTCTGAATGATTAGTAAAAATGTAAAATAATGGGCAGTGGGAATCTGTTTAAAATGTACTTCCTGTTAGTATTCCTTTTTTGCAATTGTATTTTAAGGGATACATGCTAGACAACTGTGTTGATTTTGAGTTATTCTCAGTGTTCATGTCATAGAGCACTAAGTCACATGGCTTAGAAAAGGTGATGTATGTGATTTTAACCATGTCACCCTATTCAACCATGATTGTTCTCTGGTAGAAAGATAAGAGAGAACAGAACAGGATCTATTGTCTGTCAGTCTTGTGGGAGGTGTTAATGTTGCTACCTACCTTTAATTCCCTGTTAGCCAAGAGTTACCCTGAGGGTATTATTTTGCCTGGAATTGATACAGCTGAGAGGTCTGAAGCCACTCCTGTGAAAGAAATCCTGCCAGCATGTTGGTTGTTCTGCCTGCTCCAGAGCTGCTTCTTGGTGTTTGCAGGGCTGCTGAACATCATCAGGAATGGTCCAGTGAGCATCTTGGCCATCACCTTTAACACTCTTTGGCAGGAGTTACCACATCTGCTGACTGAGACGTGTGAATCTCACCGGATGAGGCTGTGGGTGGCCTGAGCAAGGCTTCCTCTGTCACTTCTTTATTCCTCAAGCATGGAACAGCAACACCTTTTTTTTTATTATTATTGACAATTCTGCCATTTCTTGCTGAGAGTAGAACAGTGCTGTATTTAATGAGTTTTTTATGAATGTTTGGAAACTGGAAAGCTCTTAGCTGGGAATTTGTACCCTTTAATTGCATGAGTTTGTACATACCTGATAGCTTATGTGCAAGGCAATTTCAGGTAGCCCTTGTCCAGCAGCAGATGTCACACACTGATGCTCTATTCGCAGATGACCAAGTGTATACTCGCACACCTGCCTGATGGACCTGCACCCTTGTATATGCTGTATTGTGAGCATTTTGAGGTTGGGTTTGCAAAGGGCTGCCAGCCCAGCACTTGCTCCTCTGTCATTGTTGCAGATGGTGGTGGCCCTGGCAAAGCAGAAGGGGGCACCAGAGCCCTCAGGCTGCTCCTGTGCAAAGCAGAGACCATGGTGTCTGTGGGGAGGTCTCGGAGAGAAGCACCTTCTGCCTCACCTGCTAAGGGAGGCAAAGTAAATAGTCTGTGAAAAGACCTGGATGAAAAAGGAAAATTAACTTTTTTTAAGGAGTGGTGAGAATTCAAAATTTGCAGGGTTTTTTATTTTCTGGCACAGAGGATCCGTCCCTTCCACCATCACCCATTTTAAACAATCTCTGTAAGATTTATTTTTCCCTTTAAATATATTCCTTATATAAAAAAAAAAAATAGAGAAATTGATTGAAATATCTTGGTTTGACTCATTCCAATTATTCTGGAATTTCAGTTATGCGCACTCAGAGAGGTACTTATAAACACCATAGACATGTTTAAATAATAGATCAAAATTATTTTGAATATAAAAGTGTTTGTTTGTTGTATTCAAAAAAA
>NDXB01019238.1:208103-230357 GCA_002631895.1 Agapornis roseicollis
AAAAAAAAAAAAAAAAAAAAAAAAAAAAAAAAGAAGAAGAAGAAAAAGCCTGGAAACAAAAAGGTAGACTGCTTTGTCTTGCCAGAGCTCTCCCCACCCTTTCCAAAGACAGAATGAGTGACTCCTCCACCTGGGTTTCCTGGTCTCCCAAACTCTGCTTCTGTGCTTACGACTTTACGCTCCTATAGCTCCATGTTCGTAATGGTCCATCTCGGTTGCTGGAGAGGTTCCCAAAAGGTTCCCCTGCACAGAGCAATGTCCGCTTGCTGGCATTAGTTTGCTCCTCACCATTACTTCTCACAGAGCTGTTTGTGCTCTCCTGAGATCTGGGGCAGCAAACACAGGGCGCAGTGTAATAGCCTGAATTACCTCGCAATAGAGGCTGTCAAAGGAAATGAGCTTCGACAGACAAAGCTGGCTGTCTGCTTAAACAACCGGTAACAGTATGGGTGGGATGGCTTCTTCAAAGCTGGTGCGGAACTTGCTTTCTTCTCTGTGTTCTGTTTTTTCTGGCTGCTTGTTGGTATAGGCGGTGGGTGATTGTGCTGAGCAGGGCTGGCTGGGGATGCAGAGAGACCAGGCACAAAGGAGGCAGGTTTGGAGGAAGGGAAGAGAGAAGCAATTCCCTGTCTCTGGTGGTTTGGCTGTGGATGATGGACATCATGGTGCAGCACCTGTGCAAGCCCAAGCCTTGTACTTGCTGTGGTCTAGGGCAGGCAGCTCTTTTTCCCTGAAGCTGCAAATTAAAGCTCTGTCATATGATGCTTTCCCTTTCCTCACTTTCTCTTTTGAATATAATTCCATTCTGGATGAGTGCTTGAGCCACATGGATACTCTACCGCTCCCAAAGTAGAGAGCAGTGGGGTGACATGTCCTACATACATACAGCTGCCTGGAAGAGACAGCAGCTAGAGCCAGTTGGGAAGATATAATTAAGAGGAATACTATGAGTTTATTCCTTCCTCTGCCATCTACCATCTCTTGCCTCTCCTGGGCTTGCCCCTCAGTACCTGTGCTGCAGAAGTTATGGGTGCCACACAGTGGAGAGCTCCTCTGCACCCAGCTTTTGGGGATACTGGGCCATAATTCAGCTATCTGAGCCCCATGCTAACAAGGGCAGAATTATCTTTGGTGGGAAATGGGGCAGCTCTGGGCTGGAAAAAGCTAGCAGCTTTAACCCTCAGGATACCAGAGCATCCTCTCCCACTTGTGGCTGCCTGCCCTCTGCCTGCTGAACAGCATTGTCCTGCCAGTGTGGTGAGTTCCCCCATTGGCTTGCTGGTTACAATATCCCTTTCTTCAGCACTGTATGTTGGGTCAGGCTGAATCTGCCTTGAATAAGTGCTCTCAGCTCCGAGTGCAGTTATCCAGCAGCTAATTCAGTTTCCAACTCCTCTAATGCATCTATTCCAGCTGTGTTTATGGTGTTTTCAAAAGCCCCTCAATTGAATTATAGCTTTGCAGTGGCCATTTGCCAGTGTCATCCAGTAATGAGGGAGGTCACTTAATAGAGATAGCAGCAAGAGATACATATTAACGAGAGCTTATTGAAAGGTGGGGTGAATTTCAACAAAAAAATTTAAAAAAGGAAATTATCAGGTTTTAAAATCAAACTTTGAAATTGAAAATTGCTTGGCTCGGACTGGCAGTAATACAATTAATAAATGTAATTAAAAGTGTAATAAAGAATACAGGAATTGTAAGTCTGCACACATCCATGTGAACATTTGGAGCTGGCATGCGAGCAAGGGACCCAGTCTGGCAGTTGGGCTGCATCTGAGATGGAGCCTGGGGGGGAAACCAAAACTTAGGACTGTTGTTTTGCTCTCAGCAGAGTCTGGAAGAAGGACTGCTGCTTGTTCTGGCCCTGCTTTTGCAGCCATCTCTTGCAGCAAATGAGATCCAAACAGGAATGGATGACTTGAGTCTGTCCTGGGCAGTCCAGGGCTGAGGGAACCAGGATTTCAGCTGTAGCAGAAGGCACTTGGATCCAGTGTCAGCTCTGCTATACAGCACCTCTGAGATGCCCTGTCTTGAGCAAGAGGCACCAAACCCTCCCTCCTGCCCTGCAATGCAATGGGATTGATGGGAGCTCCTTTGACTTGAGCAGAGGGATGTCTGAGCCGGCTTTTAGCAAAGCACAAAGCTGCTTTCATCCACCCTGCTGTGAGGTGGTGAGAGGCAGAGAGAGGGAAAAGAGCCACCAGGAACAGCAGCAGGGAATTATTTAAGAGTAATAGGTTGACCTGAGATGTAACAGGAGCGTGAAGCTTCTCCTGATGGGAGGTTTGCGCTCCCACCTTGATGCAGGGGCAGCGTGAGGGCTGGGGGAAGAAAGCAGGACCCAAAATAGAGCTGGCAAGACTGTTTCAAGTGCTGATGTGGAGCTTGGGAGGCTGCCTGCTGCTCAAGCCCTCGTGCCCATCACTGCATGCCCCCAGTCCATTTGCGTCGCCTCATCTCATCGACCTTCAGGCAGCTGTTTGGCCAGATTGCCTGCCGTTTTTCCACATTATTTGCACTGCTACAGCATGTGCGCATCTGCATCCTAATCACTTCTACCAGCTTCTGCTGGGGCGCTGCTGGGTAAGTTTGCCCTGTGAGGTCAGATGGAAGTCCTCTACATGGCCAGCCACTGGAGATGGGGAGCAGGCTTTATTTAAGCATTCTTAAATAAATGCAAATGAGCATTTGTAGTGCCCATCCAAAGCTTGTAATGACCTGTCTTAAGTTTGGAAAAGTGATATATTTAACGCAGGGTAGTATCTGAGAGATTAACTCCCAGATCTTGTCTGGGTCATCTCCCACCTGTACTTCTATGCAATTCTGACCCTGCTGTAAAATAGTCAGCACCACATATTTCCTCTCTCAGCCCTTTGCCCGCAGGGTGCCTGGTGTCAGGCCAGTTGGACAATGCTGATGGATCAAGGCACGTCTGAGGTGTTGGTGGTCTGTGGCCCGTGAAATGGTTTTGCTATGGTGGAAAGTTCTCAAAGGCACCATGCAAATCTGCTCCATTAGCAGGGTGAGCAGCTGTCTGACAGCCGGAGGGGTTTGTACTCTCTGGGAGCAGGCACTGTGGGTTGGGTGAAATGGCATGGATGTTGGCTTTTCTGTAAACAGCCTTTTCATTTTAGTGCTTTGTGAAGGAAGAGCTTGTTCATATAGCTTCACATATGCCGTAAAAGTTGTCCACCCAAAAGTCTTCCTTGATCTGGGAGCCTTTTCCCTGGGAGCTCCTCACCCAGCCTACATCTGGTCTTCATTGTGCTGGTGTGGTCTTGCTGCTGCTTTGGTCCCCAGTGCTTCTGTAATGCCTGTGGAGAACATTTGGTGGCAAATAAAATGAGGTTGTGTCCTGATGCTCCCTAAAGGGAGCCCTACCCAGTGCCTCTCACAGTGAGCTACAGCCATGTAATATGCCTGGTAGGGCACATGGTAGAATCGTGCCCCCAGAGATTGCCTTCTCCAGCTTGTAATCCACCTTATATTGCCGTGTTGTGTCAGAGCAGCATCCATCAGAAGTTTTATTACTAATGCATTTTATAGCAGGTTTCATAATAGGATATTAAAGACGATAGGTGTGGCCAGAGAGTGAGGTGTAAATATTTTAAAAAGGCCCTTTTCTGATAAGCTTTTCTTCAGCTTTAGGTGCCCTTTTGCAGAGAATAATGTGTAAGGCCTTGGTGTGCTAGCTGTCAATGTGCCAGGGTTAACACAGAACACATCTGTGTCTGGTCACTCTTGCTGGAGGGCTGCATGGAGGTAACAGCCCAGGCTAGGCAAGGTGTTTGCTATGGTGGGCCATGCTTGGTCCATATCCATAAAAGCTTTTGGGTGGAAATACAATTCTGGTCCCTGAAAGGTGTGTATTTCCTATGTAAATTGTGTGTTGTTGCACTGGTGTGAGAGAGGTAAAGTCTTGGTCTGTCCTGTGCTTCTTCCTTGAGCAGCACCATCCTTTTTGTGGTTACACAGGGTTTTTTAGGGTTGTTCATTCCTTATTTTAAAGCAAGTCTATCCTCCCTTTTGATGATCCACTGAAACAGAGTAGTGTCCTTCGACCTTGAGCTCTGGTACCTTGCTGCTTTGGGTTTGGTCTTCCTGGTGCTTTGGGTGTAATGTGTAACATGCTGTTACCATTCAGTATTTCTTTATGGCAAACAGGACCCCATCAGCTTCTTCCTATAAGACTTTTGCAACAGTTTGAACCTTTCCTATTCATTTGTTGCAAAATAAGAGGGTCACAAATGGCCTTGCTACCTTGCACCCCAGCATCCCCAGCCCATGCAGCTCAGTGGTATTGCAGCTGGCTCACCAGAACCTTTTAACTCCTGAAGCTGCTTGGAGGGCATGCTGAGCCACTCCTGCTGAGCTGCCTGATGAAGGATGGGATGCTGGAGACAGGTCAGGAGCAGGTCCTGCTCCTGTTTGCTGTCCTTCTTCTCCGTGGGAGCATCTGTCTGCATGTTTATTTTTATCTCCCATCTGCTGGCATCATAACAAAGATTTAATGATATGACAGTTTTGTCACCAGTTCACCAGGTCTCTTTTCTGTAGTGAGTGAAGCTTCATCACTGGCTGCTGAAGAGAGTTAAGAGTTTTAAAAATGGCAGAATTTGGTGACTCATATAACAAATTCACCTGTTTGCCACAAGTACCTGTAGGGTGTTGTCTGTCTGCATTTCTTCTCTTCTGGATTGAAAAGATAGAATTTGTTAGTTTTGTCTATCAGGCAACTAAGCATGACCACAACTAATCTTTGCTAAGGAAGAATAGCCACGAGGGACACATGGAAGAGTTCTATAAGTAGGCCAAATGCTGAAAATTTAGAAACATAGTCTGTCTTGAGCTGGCCTGGTTCAGGGCTTAACAATGCCATCTCCTTGGGATGTGCCCTCTGCCTGTTATTTACCATCAAACACAAACCCCAGCCAGTTATGTTTATACAGATGTTTTGCTCCATTGTTCAGATGATGGGCCGCATCTTTTGAGAAATAAAGACATCAGCCTCCCGCTGAGGAATATCTTGAGCCTGTTTGACCCAAAAATGGCAAGAGGATTTTAAAGACATACTTCTTACACTATTTAAAACTGATGGTCTGAAATAACTCCTGCACCCTGCCTGTGCATGAACACCGAACATGGGATATATTTTCCTAGAGGACCGTCAATATGGGATGTCTGCATTCCACAGCTGCTTTTGCTTTTCCAGAGTTGAGGTTTGTTTGCTCAATTTTGAGCTGGAGGAAAAGGATGCATTACCTAGAGCAGTTCTTACAGGTGTGCATCCTTTGACCTGTGTGCTATTGGGAATAAGGGCATGCATTTGGTAGTGAAATTTTCCCATTGACCTATGAACCTTGGGCAGTATCAGAGATTTCCCCCCTTCTGAGACTGCTGTTTTTCTTCAGGCTCCTGTAATGCTCCTCCTATTGTCTGGGGCCCTTCTGTTCCCTTACTAAATTTCCACACGCCATGCTTTGCTCATGCTTGCAGATGCCCACTACCACCCGCTGAAGTCCTGCCCCAGGGTCCCTTATAGCCCCTCGGATTCCTTGGTGTAGATGGCAGTTTCCCAGGGCCAGCCAGAAATTGTCCAGAGCTCATACCCTGCTTGTATGGTTTTTGTTACCCAGGCCAATGAAGGGGCCTGGTCAGGAAAGCTGTAAAATATGGATAAAAATACAGCAATCGCCAAATCAGAGCTCAGGCAGTGTCTGCAAGGGCTGGAGCTGACAGCACCAAAGCTGGTGACCTCTGTGTTCCTCCAGGCAGCTTCTCCTTTGGAAGGACAAGGAGATGAACTCGCTTCAAAGCCTGCTTTTGGGCTATTGTATGAAATACAATGCCAGAGAAATCAAGCTCTCCTCTTTCACAGCCAGCCTCGCAGCCCCATAATCACGGGTGACCAGAGCGGATTTGCATGTTAAAAGGAGTGGCTAGGGGCACTTAAAAAGAAGGGAAAACACATTCATCAAGTCCAGCTTTATACTTATGAATATTATTACTTCTGGGGATAATATACCCCAGACCTCATTGGTGCAACCCTGCATCTACTCTTTTCACTGCCTCTCCTCCCCCTGTTAATGGTTAATTTGTAATGCTCTTTGTCCTGACATTGATACCCTAGTGGCTCTGGGGAAGGAATTTGAGAAGGTAGTTGTTGGAGCATGTAGACCTCAACAGTCAGAGCAATGCCCTGTAGCAGAAGCAAGGGGAGAACTGCAGGATGCTGTGGAGCTTCTCCCAGCTGGCCATGATGGCTTGGGGAAGGTGGTAGCCAAAAGAAGGATGGGGATATGCTCTAGCCCTGTCTGAGAAGGTCTCTTAGGAATGCTTGGAAAGCAAACACCCATCACAGCCCACTCATGAAGGGCTTCTTCACCCCACGTGCCTCCCAAGCTGACAAAGTCCCAGTTTCTGAGCAGTCTAAATGCACAAACCAGGATTAATATGCTCTGTGTGTGGCACAAAGTCAAAGACTTATGTGGCAGCAGGGCAGATACGGGTTAAGCCTGACAGAAAATCAGCAGTTGTAAGGCAAAGGGTAGCAAACTGCTGGGACAAATGGGCTGGGGAGTATGTGGTGCCTGCATCACTAGAAAGCTTTAAGGATGGGAATGATTTAGGTGTAGTACAAGGACGGGTTTCTCTTTTGAGGTCCCTTCTAGCTGTATCTTTTATGCTTTTATGATTGCTGTTCACAAAAAAAAAAAACTTGAAGGCACTTTAAAAAATAATATTCAGGCCATGCCCTGCGAGCTGCTAAGGTTTGATTTAGAGGGGAGAGAAAAGAAAGCAAATGAAAAATCTAGGTGGGAACTGCAACCTCTCGCACCTCTGCAGAAGTGACACTGAAGTAAGGAAAGGGAAGTTTTGCTAGAGCCCAAGACGAGCTTAGGTATCAGAGTGTGCCTACAGTGCCGTGTGGCTGGATGCAAGGACAGGGAGGTGTGAGGGATGTGTGTGGATGAGTATCCAGGGCCCAGGCTCATGAATGTAGGTTGCAGGACATGCACTGGGTTACCCACTCTGGCTGACTAATCTCACAGCAAATCTTGCCACATCTCTTTGAGGGCAAGTTTCTGCTGGCCTAAGCCTTCTGCTAAGCCTCACTGGGGCAAATTTAGATGATTTGGTTCTTTTCTGGTGCCATCACCGAGTACTAAACTGGTTAAATCAGATCTCCAAGCATGGAGCCCTGGTTTCTCATGCTTTCTAGTAAAGGTGGTGGTATGGAACAGCCTTGATGAAGCCCTAGCTGTGGTTCACTGCAAGCTTTGTGGTTCCCAAAATCCTGAACATGGCTCAGTTTGTTGCTCAGCTTCAGCCAAGGATTTGCAGAAGGTGCTCTAGTTGGAGTCAGTGCCTATCTTATAAGGTCTGTTTCTCCTCAAATTTCCTTTCCACCTTCTCAGCACTTTGTGATACTCCTCTATGAGCTAAGGACAGACAATTTAATATGAATGAAATTAGCAATAAACCGTAGAGGCTTGGGAAGAGGTTTGCAAAAATAGTCTGTATTATCCCAACTGGCCACAAACAGCCCCTGCCACATCTCACTTCTGACCTTTGCTGTCTCCCTTTCAAGTTTTAGCTCTTCGTCAACCCTTAATGTGACTGTAAACATGTTACAAACATACGAACTTGGCCAAGCCATCGTGATCTGTGCTTACCTGCAGCCTAGGTCCCCAGCAAAATCCTTTTGCTTGCCTGCTTCTGCCTTTAGAGAGACAAGAATATGCATTTAAGATTTGCATAGGAACATGCAGCTGTTCCACCAAAAATGGATAATTGTTCTCCCTGCTGCGAAGTTAAACAATAAGAAGTGCCAAACTGCATTTGCCATTGCTGATTTTGTGCACTCAGCTGCATATTTTATGCATGTAGATTAGTTCCAGATTTATGACGATTTAATTGTTAATGTCTGTGTTAATGGGGCCAGGTTGTAGTTGCTGTGGAAACTATAACTTTGACTTTTGCGTAAAGTTCTGTGTTGCATTGAATGCATTTTTTTTTAGGCTCTCGTATTAAATGCCTTATGGTGAAAATGGAGAGGGAATCAATGTTGAAAATAAAAGTGCCTTTGGGCGGAAAACAAGTTTCAGTAAAGAGAGTAATTTTTCTGGAAAGTTGTGATGTCTGGGAAAATGAGGGCTTGTGATAGAGTGCCATCTTGACCGCAGCTGTATAACTGTTATTATAAGTGTGTAACAACTATTATAGCTGCTGCAATACTGTAATAAAGTAAACAGCTGTATGACTTATAAATGTCCTGAAAATACAGGACGTACTTGAGTTTCCAGATATTCCTTCTGGGGCAAAGGGAATTGCTGATCTGTGTTTGATGGGAAAATGGGCTGGTGCACAACTTCACTGATTTTTTTTTTATCCTTATTTTTTCTCAGAATACTCCAGTGGGCACTCCGATTTTCATAGTGAACGCCACAGATCCAGATCAGGGGGCAGGAGGCAGTGTGCTTTACTCCTTCCAGCCTCCTTCCAATTTCTTTGCCATCGACAGTGGCCGTGGCATCGTGTCGGTGATACGGGAGCTGGACTATGAAGTGACTCAGGCATACCAGCTCCAGGTCAATGCTACGGTGAGTCTTATCTTGGTGGCTACCAGAGAGGAGGCAACTTCTAGAGAGACTGCAATGGGGAAGGAGCAGATTCTTACTTACTGTCTTGCCCTACTCTGGCATCTCCTTGGCCACATCCAGCATTTTCCACTTAAAGTATTTTATCTGGGTAGTTTCATATCACTGCTGTGCTGTTCATGGAGCACAGCTGCACCTCTCCAACAGCAGCTCATGCATGTCATGGCTTCTGTATAAAGGTGCAAGCAGCTATTTTGGTGAAGAAAGCCAGTATGGGGCATACAAACCATTAAATCATCTGCTCTCATTCGTTAAGCATCATGATGTATATCCAAGTGGATTCACCTCTATTAACCTCCCTGCGCCCACTCAGCAAAAGCTGAATTTAGGTATCAAGAGTTAAAATTCTGGTGGACAGAGAGAAACCAAGGTCCTAATATAATTACAGTCAATACCACTGTATTGGGAGGGGAACCCTGGGAGATGTATGTCCAGGTGGCCACCATGGCAGATTTATGCCCTACCTGAATTGAAAACTTCTTTCCTGGTGTGAAATCTAACAAGATCTTGGCAGGGAGTGTGTGAATGGGGAACATGTGAATGAGGAGCACCCCACAAGCAGGTACTCTGGATGGTGCTCCTTTCCCATCTCACACACAACAGAGGAAGGTGAAGGTTCAGCCTTACGCTATATCTGACCAACTCTGCATTCAGAAGAGGGGGAAAAAACCCTTACTTGCCCCTCCAGGCAGCTGGCTAGAGCTCTTGGAGCATGTGATTTAATCAAGATCATTGTCTTGATGCAGAACAACAAATGTCATGAGGACAGAGAGGGCTGCGCAGGGCTGCTTTACTCTTCATAGCCACAGAGATTGAGCATTCACAGACTGCAGGGCCACAGGCAAACAGCTCAACCTTTCAGCCCAATCCTTGCATGTCCAAGGCTGTGGAATTTTTCCCAGAAGCTTATTTTTTCTGAAATGTACCTAATCTTATTTTAAATACTCCACTGATAAGAGGCCCTCTGCATTGTTTATTTCTTTATCAGTCTCTGTCACCCTTTCCCAAGATGTGCTTTTGAACTACCTAGCAGGTTAGAAAATGTGGGACCAATCACAAGCCTTGGTGGAAACATGCCTTTTATCCACATGTCTAATTCTGGTTTCCTCAAGAACACAAGGATGCACTTTGGTCCATCCGGCTCTATCTCTGTATCCCAGATGCAGTAGCCACCTGGAGCAAAGATAAAATGGGGGTGTATCTGGTACTTGCTACCTAATACACTCTTGGATTTTAGTTGTTTCCAGCTCAGGGAGTTCAGAGACTTAAATGTTAAATCTCTGAATGGGGCTTGGTTATGGTTGTGGGAATTTCTCCTCAGCTTGGTCACAAGGCACTGGTAATTGCTAGCAGAGAGGCAATGAGAAACTCTGGGGCAACACAGTCCAGGAAAGAAGGACAAGAGTGCACCAGTATAGTAGGAGCTGGAAGAGCAAATGAAGTCTTTTGCCTGCTTGATGAAGAGTTTGCATGGTCTGGAATGGGAACTGGGGTGACAGTGAATTTGTGGTGGATGTAAGGGTTGTAAGAAGATTTGTGGAACCTTGCTTCAGGGCAGGAACCACTTCATCACAATGATGTAGACAGCAAGAGCAGAAAGAGTTTGGAAGGGGCAGCATGAGAGATGGTAGGTGAGGAAACTTGAAATGTGCTTGCTTTTTCAGTGCTATCTGTAAACATTTAACCAAAATTTAAGAGGTGAAGGGGAGGGAGGAATAAACATTATCTGAAGAAACAAAAGACTTCAACCTGATAACGCTAACAGCAGAGTGTGAGTCAGAAATAAGCATCCATCCAGGCCATAAATGCTGAGGCCTGCAGGTTAAGAGGATAATGTGCAAGCTGTGTTGTTGAATACGGTTTAAATTAACATTAATCTTCTGGCAATCAGCCCTTGCTGCTGTTCAGAGCCAGTTTGCAGAAGTGTGCAGTAACCTCTAATGGTTGCCTTTCACCACGGTGCTTGCTTAGGGTGTAAGGAGAGATTTATTTCCTTCCTTTCACACATTACCTGTTTTCTCCTGTCTTTTTAGGAAAGGGCTGTGGGCATTGTGGTCACTTCTGAGCATCTATGGGACAAGGCTGCAGCAAGAAAAATGGTGTCAACAGGGCATTGCCAGGACAAAGCTGGTGGCAGCGTGTCCTGGTGTTGCATTGGCTGCCAGAGAAGGGTCTTGCACTGGGAAAGTGCTTGCAGCTCCATCCTGATGGGTTGTGAGGGGGTATAAGAAAGATGATGCTCCTACTGGGAGAATTTAACTGTTCACAAGCCACTGATGCTCATTGTAAGACTGCTGCGTGCTTGTGACCTGCAGAGCAGGCAGGATGGCTCCCCATGTCCCCACAGCTATGGAAGCCACTTGACTTGTATCAAAAGGCAGTTCCTGGTTACCCCTATCCTGCCAGTTCCCATGCAAGGTGGGAGGGAGGAGGTTTGCAGCTTATCAGAGCCAAAATCAGTAGCCCAGTGGAAAGGAGGTTGCTACTGTGAGGATGTATACTGTGGTTGTGGTTTCCACTCTGCCTTCTGTGTGAGAGCTGAGGCATCCTATAAAAACAGAAGCAGCATTTAGTGTACATACCCTCTGCAAAGCTCAGAGCAGCAAATGCAAAAAAGAATAAAGCTGGGACTACAACACAGCCTGCAGGGTGACTAAGAGCAGTGAAAACATGAGGAAGCTGGTGGGCTTTGTCATGTTCCAGCTGATGGAGCTCAAGCTGTGCAGAAGCATTGTTGCTGGGGGGTATGAGATGCCCTGCTGTGATGTGTGGGTATGAGAGTCTGCTGGCAACCACACCCCGGTCTTATGGTGCAGAGGTACTCTATGCTGTAGCTACATTAAGTGGGCATTTATACTTTGAAGTACATGTTCAACAGAGTTCCTTCTTTTTCAACTGAAATGTCAACTGAATTGGTGCTTGCTTTATTTTAAAGGGTTAATGCTGCAGTGAAATGCATATTGCATTTCATTTAAGCTCAGAGAGAGGAACAGTGGACAATAATTTCAGCATGTAGCTTGAAAAAGAGATGATTACCTGGACTACTCAGAAATTTTGACCCAACTACCACTGAGAAACTTAATGCTGTTGAATAATTCTATTTGTCTAACAGAAGTCCTTTCTCTCCTCCACCCTGACCCTTGTGTTTTTCAAGGACCAAGATAAAAACAAGCCACTGTCTACTCTGGCTAACCTGGCAATCACCATCACAGATGTGCAGGACATGGACCCCATCTTCATCAACCTGCCCTACAGCACGAACATTTATGAGAACTCACCTCCGGTAAGGGCTGCTGTTTCGCTCTGATGTGCATGACCATGGTGATGCACTGGGGGCCAAAGGAGGATGGAGCATGGTATGGGACAGAAAGCACAAGGTATCCCAAAAGAGTTGGAGGAAAACCTCCTCTTTGCAGAGATATTTATCTCTCCTTCCGTCTATCACAGGTATGCATTGCTCTGCCCTGATGTTTGTGGCTGGGGTGTAAAAGGGGAGACTTGTTTCCATGCTGAAGCACAAGTGCTCTGAATCTTTAGATACAAATGGCATCCAAAGACAGGCAAATCTCTTTCTTTCTGAAACAGTACGTTTCAAGCCACCCCCAAAATATTTTACCCTTTTTAGAAAAGGGAGCCTGAAGCCCAAATAAGATGTTTTCCTATGCATTTTTTCTTACATTTTAAAAAGTCTTTATGTTGCTCTCAGTAACCCTAAGTTCCTCCCCACAGTGCATATGTGTGCCATTTCTAGCAGAAAACTTGAAGAAAAACTTGCACATTCCTGAAATGAGCCAGTTTTGAAAATGCCAGAATCATCAGCCATTTCAGCACTTTGGGTATTTTTCCCCAGGTTTTGCCAGATTGATCCAATCATTTTAGTTCTTCTGAAACCCGGTTTGTCAGCAAACTCACTGTTTGTGGAAAACGTCCCCCATTCTCTAAATACAGCAGGGTTTTTGTCCTCTGCAGCAGATGACGGGGAGCGTGGCAGGCAGCTTTGGCTTTGGGAGCTGTTTGCTCTGTGAGAAGTAAGCGTGCCCGTGGTCTCCAGCCCAAGGACCTTCAGCCCAAGGACCAGCCAGTACCGAGCAGTATCCACCTTCCCAAGGCACGGCTGTGTATCCCATCTCTTTGTCTATAGGGAAAATATTTTTGTATATGGGTGGAAAAACCTTCTGCCCTAAAATCATAGTGTGGTAAGCATTGATACCACACATGCACCTCTTGTGCACTGGATCCAAAATGCCTATTGGCTCAGTTTATGCACTGGTAGGAGGAACACCAGCACACTTCAGTTCATTCCTTTTTATTCATTTTGGAGCAAAACACTGGCTCTTACAGCATGGAGAGTGCTGGATCAATAGAGCTGAGTCCTACTGTCACAAATCCCGTGGTCAGACAGCACACAACCTGTCTGTTGGCCTGAAGATGGCCAAAAATTGCTTCATGAATTGCTTTCATGAACTGAAAGTTTCAACGAGTTTTGATGCTGTTGAGATTAAGGAGTATTTCTGTGGGGGGCAACATGAGCTGGCAGGGAAATCAAAAACACAACTTAGATCACACTTAACTGAGGGAAAAAAAGCATTCAATGAAATTACAGAAATGGAAGTCTCACAAGTATAAAAATTGTAGACTGCATCTCCTTCATGGAGTGACCTGGTATTCAGGAAAGGGGACCTCTCTCAAATTAATGATAGACATCATATTTAACAGCTGGAGCTCAACAATCTGTTTGTGTTGATACACTGATGTGTACCAGGCAAAGCAGCAAATAATTGCTGTGTAATCTGAAATTGGAAATGAATGAAGATGTGCTCATGAAACTGTCAGAGGTTTTCTGAAGGGTTTAGGGATTTTAATTTCTCTTGGCCCTGTGTAACATCTCCAAAGACACTGAGGTATCCAAGATGGATAGGTGCCATCACAGACATGGTGAAGAGGAAGACTGCTGAATGTGGGCAATACTTTGAGTGATATTGCTCTCTGGTTTGGGGCCAAAGTCCCATCTTTCCCAGGAGAAATCACTAGTGAAACAAGGATGTGGTTTGCAAATCTAGGGTTTAACATGTGCATTATCATCTCTCCATGAGAAGTCTTCTCATCAGCTCTGCCCTACCACCTGAGGGAGCCAGTCACACATGTAGAGTAGCAACTGTCACCCTGCAGAATGGCTTGATTACTGAAAAGGTAACAGCAAATTCGGATGAGGAGTCTGGGCTTGGTCAACTTCTGTTCAAAAGCAGGCTTCCAGGTCAAACAGACAGGCTGGAATGCATTTGTGGGTGATGTTTGCCCTGTCATCAGGATCAGCAGGCCAAAATGTGCTTGAGAAATCTCATCCCAAGCCTAAATTTACAAAGCAGAGACTTGCTGCTGCTCTACATGTCTGCTCTCCGTCTCTCTTGCCTTTCTTTTTATCTGTGGTGCACAGCATGTCTGTGTTCTTCTATCAATATATCAGGCAAGAATACCTCATCTAAAGTGTATACATTACCTAATAAAATCCTTCTTATTTGGGATTATTGCATCAAATTTTAATTTCCTCACTCGAGTAACAGCATGTCAGCCAGCCCATCAGTGAAGAGCCGATAGAAGGTGAAAAGAGTGGATAAACTGCAGCAAATTACCGCAGACAGATCTCTATCAGCCCTTTGACTGGAATTGACTGGAATTAAGAAGCGAGAAATGGGATTTTTTTTTGCCGTGGCAGCTTTCTGAAGAGCTCCCCCCTCCTCCTCCTGCTGCAACACTGGGCTGCGCTTTGCCTTTCAAGTCCCTTAATCCTGTAAGAGAAGAAGAAAAAGGGGTGGAGGGCTGTGAGAGGGGAGAGAAGTGCCATTGTAGCTCTGATTTTTCTCAGGCTGGGATCTGGTAGCATGATTCAGATGCATTTTGGGCACATGCTTATTAGGATACTGCAAACAAAGTAATTTTTTATAGGGCAAAGGAAGAAGATGCAGTCAGGAGAGGTTCTTGGAGGTGGTGTTTCTTCTTTCTTGATGCTGTCCATCTTCCCAGCATGCCTCAGGCATCTCTCTCAGGACACTTAAACACACCAAAGCTCCCTGTAGCTGTGTCAAAGCTTAGTGGCATTGTATTTTTCATCTTTAGAGTCTTTCTGGTTGTGCATCCTCACAGTGTTTGTAGACTGGATAGCATTGTTGATGCTCTCCAGACAACTCAATAGCAGCTGGAGGAGAGGGGCCATTTCCTCTTGCAGAGATTCTGTTGACCTGATGACCCCCCTGTTTTTAGACCTCTGTATGGACATGGTCCATACAGCATGGCAGCTTCACTTTGGGGATAAAAGAAGAGGAATCTACTTACTAAGAGACAAGCTGAGGTCTATGAGAGTGTGCTTTATCCCACAGAGAGTCAAGCACAGGCAAGAGCAGGAGGAAACCCCATTGATGCTTGGTTCCAAGACCAGAAGTTGTATTCCCTTGCAATAGGATAGTATATGTCAAATATCATTAAAACAGTTTTAATTCTTCAGCACCATCCCCCTACTCCTCAGAAAGTCCTTGGACTGAAGAAATAATGTAGAATCAGTCCTATTTTTGCCATAGAGTCTCAATAGCTCCGAGTTAATTCTTTCTTACAGTATTTCCAGCCCATCAGTGTGAACACTTTATTAAAAGCTCAGGCTTTTATTAAAAAAGGATTGATTTACCCCTGCCCCTCTTCAAAAAAACCCTCAGATTTTGTTTGGATAATGTGCCATTCTTTATTTTCTTTGCCTTTTTTTTAATCATAGGCTTTTCCAGATTATTACTTTTCTAAACCTTCTTCCTCCTTCCCTAGAGGAAGAGTTATTCTGTTCTGGTGCATCAGTCTGTACCCACCAGCAGAGTGCTTTCTTTGCAGCCACATTGCCTGTGATAGGCAAGTTGGTGCTTTTTTTAAGAAATGTCAGGAATATTTTGGAAATTGAAGGCTGTAGGTTTGTGTCACAAATACTTGGGGTGAGTCCTGGTCAGAGCTGTTAGCACTGGAAGTGTGTCCATGGTGTGTCTATGAGTAAGCTGAAGCCTTGCCAGATGGACGAAGGGTGGCATGGTTTAGTGTGAGGCAGGGGGGTTGGAACTAGATGATCTTAAGGTCCTTTCAAACCCTAACTATTCTATGGTTCTATGTGCTTGTCTAGAGACGATTCCCTCCAATTTAGGGGTGCAGTTGGCTGCCTCAGGAAGGCAGGGCACAGCATCTTCTGCCCTTACTGTGCTAACACCTAGACAGTAAAATGAATATTGCTGTGGTCTGATCGGATTTTGGAACTAAAACTGGAAATTGTTGAGATGTGGTTGTTGAGAGGTCGGTCTTTGCTGTTGTGGTATAACTGTGATCAAGGGTTTGTTTTCGTTTGGGTGTTTTCTTGTTTCTAGTCTCTCCTATCTGTTTAGTTACCTCTGTTGGCATAGAAGCCTCTGGCCAAGACTTCATGAATATCAGAGGAACTAAGCTATGAGTATAGCCTGTGTGTACAAAAATGTTTTGCATCTCATCGTGTTACTCCAGCACATGTTGAATGGAATACTCCTTCCTGTTGTCCATGTCGAACTGTCATGCTACGAGGTTATCTTCATCAGTTCTTACCACCCACTACAAAACCAATAATTGTCACAAGTGATGTGGATAAACATTACGCCTATACTGTGGCAATTATTCAGTCTCTTCTCCAGAAGGATCAAGGTCATAAACACTATGTGGATGCTTGGGGACGGATCATTCATTCTCAGGAGCTGGGATCTACCAGTTTTGTAGATATTAGAAGACTTGTGAAAGATGTATCAGGTAGGATGGAAACCAGGGAGGACACAAAGAAGCACCCTGGTTCCTGTCCTTCCTGTGGTTCCAGGAGATGGCATCCACGAATGTTAAGGAGCTCAGCTTCACTCTGGCATGTATTTCTCCATCACTGGTGAAGTGTAGCTCATCCTCAGGAGGGGCTGATAAAGGGGCTTGTGAAGAAGGAGGAGACTCAACAGGTCTGCAAGGAGAACCGGGGAGACTAGACTCAAAAATCAGGAGCATGGAAACCATCATCATGGGCTTGCCAAGGCCTTGCAGTTGAACCTTGGAGTGCTCTCTAACAGCCCTCATTCTTGTGATCAGGTGTCTGGATAATTTCTCTCCTATGGATGTCTCTACGACACACGCTGCTAAGATATCAGAATGAGATTCCCCCTCTTCCCCTCCCTAACTTTCCCTGCTGCAAGATCTGCATTCATCCTTTTATCTCACCCAACAGCCCTTCCCCTTGGCTGCTACAGTAGGGACCTTTTCCACAGATAAAGCGGCCACAGTGTGGTAGGCCGATTGCTATTCCTCAGCCATTGTGGGAGCCCTGCCTTCTCCCACAGCTGCCTTCCCTTTGAAAGTGCTGCACAGCAGGGGACACTTATCATTCTGTGCTGCTGCCTCGCTTTTTGACAGGTGATGAACGAGCTGTAAGGTGGACCAAGAGCCTTCACCCACTGCCTCTGCCATGGAGGAGCTCTCATTTTGCCAGGGAGCAGAGGGGGGCTCACACCTCCCACATGGGGACGGCAGCTTAAAGTAGAGTATGCTGGGGGAGACCGTGCTGGACTGCATGCCTGCCCTTCTTTTTTTTCTCTACTTTGCATTGCCCTCCTTTCCATGTTCCTTGTTCTGCTTTTCCACCTGCTTCTTTCCTGCTTTTCTTTTGCTTTTTATCTATCCTTGCTCCTTCAGAAAGCACAGTTATTGTCAGTGATTTAGAGGCTCTCTGGTGGCTGCTGAGCCTCACCAGCCAAGTACTGCTCAAAGGCCAGTGACCTGGGATTTATGGCTAATGTTATCGGTTAATAACATGGATTTACTTAAGGAGTCCACTGGAATGCCCTCAGAGATCAGGGCATGGGCAGTCTGCCTGGTCCCAGGAGCTTTCTTTATGGCCAGCAGCATAAAGCATCTCCATCAAGCCCACAGGGGCATGGCTGTGAAAGCCAGGGAAGATGGCAAGTCCCCACTTTCCACCGGTGATGTTCTGCAGCAGCTTTCCCTTTGGCCTTCAACTGATGGATTGCAGGACAAATGCAACACTGCTCTTCCACTGTGCTCCCTCGTTAGATATGCAAACGCTTCTGTTTGACATTTCCTTTGAGGGCAAAAAAAAAAAAGGCAGCTTTTTTTCCCACTGTTAATAAACCAATGGAAACAAGAACAGCTGAGTTGTAATTTTTTTCACACTACATTAATTATGTGCATGTGCATGTGTTTGTATTCACATGGGCTCACTGCATTGCAGCGGGAGAAGTATAGCTTATGGACTTGACATAAGCATATGATGTTTTTATTTAAAGCACTAAACAAGAATTTTGGGTGACTATTATGTTATTCATCACTTCTGGGGGATTCCTGGGCTCATGGACCTGCCTTCCAGGCTGTAAGAAACAGGTCTGTCCCAAAGGATGGTGGGTGAGATGGGTGAGCTGACAGTTGCAGAAATCCTGCCTGTGGGCAATCCCTGCTCTCAGCATCTGCCCAACCCTCCTTCTCCTTAAAGGTTTCAATCAAATTCTCTGCAGCTTACCTAGTAAGTTATACATCTGGGTGCCAATGGCCAGCAGACCATTCCTTGTTACCTGGGTGCCTCATTTGAAGAATGCAGGGGAAGAAGAGGACCAGTTGAAACTGGGAAGCCAACAGTAGACAGAAGTTATATAGTGACCTGTGCTGAAGATTGTGGTGAGGGTGAATTGTTGCCTTTATCTAGAGCCTGAAGAGTGAAAACATCTGTGGTGGAGAAGTTTAAGCTTTGCCTGTCAGCCACAGCCTGTGCAGTTGTGATGCTATGAGGAAGCCTGGTTTTGCCATTGCTGCACCTTCCTCTTCTTCCTCCAACACTCACAGCTGTGCTTACCACGCTGACTTTGCTTCAAATCCTTTCCCTCTAGGCAGGAGATGAGCAGCATGAGGAATGTGTCTGGTGATACTCTGTCCAGTCTCTACAGACACTTGCCTTGGTATAAACCTAGGAAGCCAGGCTCATCCTGCTCAGTGGTTCTTTTACAGGACATGTTCTTCTGATCATGCTCACAACATTGCCAGCTACATCCTAGTGTGGCTAGCAGAGATCTGCAGCTTGCACAGGAGTGAGGAGTAGTGAGCCTGAACTGCCCCAAGAAGCAGGTGATGGAACTTTTCCATGACATGCTTTGTCCTTGGACAGGTCTGGACAAGACATGCTTGTCCTTTTCCTAAGCATGTGACCCATGGTAAGAAGTGTAAGGCCTTAGGAGGGCACTCCAGGAGCCCCAAAAATGCTCATCTGGGGTGAATGTAATGTGTGTCTCCTTTCCCTTCCCAGGGTACCACTGTGCAGATGATAACAGCGATAGACCAGGACAAGGGCCGTCCCCGGGGCATCGGCTACACCATTGTCTCAGGTAAGTTGTGGGGAGCCTAGTGGGGAATAGAGGACTTAGCCCTGCAATAAGTCTTTGTACATCCCATGCCTGGGAAGTCATATTTGGCTAAGTATCTCCTTGACTGTACTGCTTGCTCTTTTGATTCAGCATCACTAATTACTGTAGCTTACTGCTACAACTGAAAGCTTTTACCTCCCTGAAAAGCTTTCTTTGCTTTCAGTACTGTTGGAGCGCTTCATTTGTGGCATCCCCTTTTTCCTCAAGCATCAGACGTTATTTTTAACAAATTTCAGAATATCTCATAGCAAAACCTTTCTGTCCTAATGATGAGCTACAAACAGCTCTGCTTTACACAGCCTCATGGAGGAGACCTGCAAAGAGCTGGGCGTAGAACTCTTGCTGGCAGTGTGGTGTTTATTGTTTAGGGAGAGAATGGGACTGATTATGCGCTGAATGGTTCCTGGCAGTTTCTGCAGCGTTTCCCAAAAGCCGCCGCCTCCCCCACCCACCCCTTTGAGGGCTGGCCTCCCAAAGAACTGCCAGGGATTCACAAGCTGGGAGGCCAGGGCTGGAGCCATGAGGGTGCAGGGATAGAGAATTAAGGTTAATTCAAGCACTGGAGGGTTTCTGCCTTCTGACAGGCATGTGGCATGATCCCGCATTCATGGGGTGACTCTGAAGCCCAGAGTACTCCTCCCAGGAGGTGTGAGGGTACCTTGCTGAAAGTGATGTAGCTGGTCACCCAAGGATCCTTGCTGGGCAGTGCTTGTCTCCTTTGGGTCCGTAGTTTGTGGATCTTTTCTGACGTCTAAAGAGCCAGGGGCAGGGCAATCTGGGCAGGTGTTTCCAGATAAAACACAATTGTGCATTGTAAAGGCAAGTTTCAGGAATTGGACTCATTTTATTCAAGATGCCTTGAGGTCAGTGAGCCGCTGCCATATCCAAGGCAGACTTTGATGCTCACTGGACTGCACTTGGACCCTGCTTTGGTGGGGTTATGCCCCAGGGACAGACAGACTACTTGGATTAACCCAGGAGCAAGGGACCAGCTTGGTGGGTCTGGGTTGTAACCCTATTTCTGGTATTGCTTTTTTTGGAGAGATCTTCAGAGCAAGAAATGGCTGTAGTGCCTGCTCTCCCTGCTGTGACACATGCTTCAGACACTGGTCGACAGCTCCTTCAAGCTACATGTGTGGAAATCATTTCCCAGTTTCTCAAAGCCCAGACATTTCAAATTCTCTTTTAATCAACCTTTAGGGTCAAGGTGATTTCACCCTGATTTTCAAGTCCACTGATCCTGACTGCAAGTATCCTGGTTACTGTGCCTTTGAAGATGCAAGGGTTATTTATTCCTCTAATTTCCTCTGCAATTTATTCTAATGTTCTCCTGGCATGAATTAAGTGAAAGATTCCCCCAGATTGCATGTATCAACAGACTAAAGTGCAGCAGGGATTTGTGTTTTTCTCTCTGGAGACTGGGCTGAAACCTCTGATTTCGCAGAGGCTGTTGAACTACTGTGAGGATGGTAAAAGATTCAGCTTATAGAAACCCTACCCAGCTCAAAGTCTGAAGATAGCCAGCAGCTGGGAAATCACCCTTGTCCTGTTCATCCACCCTCCTTTTGGCACCTGCTGGTGGCCACAGACCCTTTTTCTGACAGAGTATGGGTTATGCTGTAGGTATCTAATTTTCCCTTATCAGCACTGATGCAATACAGGCAAGCTCTGGCTTTCTGAGAGCCTTTATTTGATGGTTTAAACCTACAGAAACAACTGTGTAATCTATAGCAGGTTAATTTGCTAAATGCATCTATACATTCATGGTCATGTCAGGCTTTCTGCTCATTGGACGGTTACAGCGGCTCTGCTGAGTCGAGGAAACAAACCTTGGACCCTGGATTTTTACCTGGAATGTGCATGCATGCTCTTATTTCCATGTCTAGCTTTGCAGGAGGTCTGCCTGCAAACTACTCATGATGGCACTTTGCAAGTGTCCCCTGCTCAGTGCCACAGTAGCAACAGTCTGGTCATTATGGCTGGATGGAGGGATGGTGGAAGGGAGCCGGGCATGTTCTGGGGGCCTGGCTGGGGAGGATGGGGTGTGCAGAGTGACAGGCAGGCAGATCAATGCGTACAGCTTCACATCTGCTTGCATATGCCAAAAGCTTAATCCCTGCCCCCAGTCCTGCCTGGTGGGGGGCAGCTCTCATATCAGAGGATCAGGCAGAACACATCAAAGAGTGATTAAACTGCTTTGCAATATTTTTTTTTTTTTCCCCAAACATGAGAATTGCAGAGTATTTTTATAACTGGCCAGGAGTCATAGAATCATGGAATAGTTACGGTTGGAAAGGACCTTNAATAAAGTCCTGTGGGGGGAAGATGTTTTTTTTTTTCCCCAAACATGAGAATTGCAGAGTATTTTTATAACTGGCCAGGAGTCATAGAATCATGGAATAGTTACGGTTGGAAAGGACCTTAAGATCATCTAATTCCAACCCCCCTGCCATAAACAGGGACACCTCACACTAGACCAGGCAACCTGCCTAACCTGGCCTTGGACACTGCTGAGGATGAGTCCTCCTTCTGTTGACACCAGCATCTTCCAGAGTGGTATGCTGGGAAGGATTAGCCCATGAATAGACTGAGGTACAACTGCAGACACCTGCTATTGCCTCCTGCCCATCTTCACCCTGCCTTCAACTTAAGGCAGAGGTTTCCAAGATCCCTGAAGCCAGGCTTCAGGATGCCCTCTTTCCACTATGGGTTGTGTTTGTTGCCAGAGCCAGAGTTGGCCAACTCCTTTCAGCTTCCAGACTGTGGTTGAGGTGTGTGGCTGAGGGCAACTTTTAAAGAAAACATGATCATGGAGCAGTCAAGTTTTTCCCTGAAGTCATCAGGGTGTGAGTGCCTCCCCACCTTGCTCAGGCCACTCTCTTATACTTTACATGGTTTGATTCTTGCTTTTGAAAGAGTATGTTACTTCCTGATGCCTGAGAGTGCAGACATGGGAACCAGCAGCTAGCATGCCTCCAAAATCTTGCTCACTCAAGGCAAGTGATTTTTTTGGCAGGCAGGTAAAGCCTAATTAATTTGTCATTATCCTCAATCACAATGGTAAAGGTCAGCAAGCAGATTTTGTGCCTGAGCTGGTAAATTTTTATGGCAATTTTGCAAAAAAAAAAAAAAAAAAA
>NDXB01019238.1:230515-243496 GCA_002631895.1 Agapornis roseicollis
AAAAAAAAAAAAAAAAAAGAGCTTAACATATGGGAATAGGGAAGCAAATTAAATTAGAAACCAACCGTAAGCAAAAGTGAAAATGGCCAGTGGAGGTTGTAATTATACTCTTCAGCTCCTTTCCACAAGGGGAGGTGGCAGTGATGCTGTTCAGATTTCACAGCAGGGATGGGTGATGTCTCCCCCAGGCTCTCCCATGTCTTCAGGCACAGGGTTCACATGTGCCTGGTCTGATTTTAGTAACTGGGGCTGAATACACAGCAGTGAGAGGGGTGAAAGGTGACTTAGCTGTTTATCATTCCCTTGGTGTTAATATCTAAAGCATTGGTATGATTTGGAGGCAGGATATAAAAATTAATTTGGAATTGCTGGTGTCCTTTTCAGCTCCATCCCTCAGGTAGCTGTGCCTCAGGATATACTACTGCAGCTCTTATTTATATAGCTATCTCCAGCACAAGGTCCTCCCATGACAGGAAAACAATAAAACTAAAAGATTAACCATAACCATATAAAAAAAGACTTAAGATCTAACTTTACGCAGGCAGCTTACAAAGCTGTTAAGCCTGAAATGACGGAGGAGCTCTGATCTAGCTGTGTCACTGCTTTGGCTAGTTGTCCTGATAGGGTAGATGAGCCTGCCTCCTGCCTGCCTGCACTGAGAATCATTTCCATGTCTTATAGGAAAAGCCATTCAGTTGTTTCTCCCCCTTCCTGCCAATCTCCATGTTTTAGCCCCATGAAGATATGCACTTTTTTCCCCCATACTTTGCAAGTAGTGGGATCACTTCCCTGCAAAAGACCATTTGAAAAACAAATCCAGATTGAGATCTTGCAATTCAAGCCCCTTGTGCCAACAGGTTGGCCAGTGCTGGGGCACCCATGACTCTGATGGGTGTTTCTGCTGCTTTCCCCATGTGAAAAAGAGGGTGTAGGCAGCCTGTGGCCAGTGCCTTGCAAAAGCCCTCCCTTCCTGATTTCCCAGCTGCTTTGACAGGTTAGAGATGCTCAGCCGCTGAGGTCAGGACTCTGTTTGAAGGACAGATAATTAATCCAGCAAAGTAATCCACAGTTCCTTTTTGGCAGATTTATGGAGATAGCCTCTGTACCGGGGACTTTGGCTCATCATCTTTCATTTCCCAGGCAAAGAGAGTGACTTGTTGTATAACACGACCTGTTCTAGATAAGGCTTTTCATTTAAGGGAACTCTCTGGTCTAACAGAGATTGATTTTCCTGGTGGAAATCGTACAGCCCCAGTGCTCTTGGCAGGATCAGGCCTGCAGGCAGCAGTGTGTTTTAACGTTTGCTGCTGCTGCACATCACCTGGGGCAAGGGGAATCCTTTGGCTTTTTAACAGAAGGATTTTTGTTGTGAATTAAATAACAATTTAATTAATAGGCAGGAGGAGATTTTGACCCACTAGCTTTTGTTAGGAAAATGTATTGTATGATTATAGTCCTGTGCTTTGCTCACTGGCAGTAAACTTGGGGTTTCATTTATTTCCAGGACAGCCAGAAGACTTTGTATGTCCTGGCATGAAGGTGACCTGTGTTGATGGGACAGGCACTGAAGGATTAAACCAGAGGAAAGGGTCCCGGGGCTCCAATGTCAGTCTCTGTCTGCCTGACACATTTCAGGTGCAGTGATGGATGGGCAATGGGAGATTGCACAAGGGCAATCCATATGTCCTTCCTGTGGCTTGGAAAGTCTTGAAGGAGAGAGGGGAGTGAGTGCAGGACTCTTAGTAAGTGAGCTGGTCCTTAGGGCTCTTCGAAAACCCTTAAGACACTTTTTTCCTTCCCTAAGTTGATAGTTTTAGGAGACCAATACAGTTTCTGGCAAAGCATTTTCTTCCTAAAGCTGGTGCATCCCAAGGGAAGCATGAATTAAAAATCATTATTTGAGCAATGTAATAGCAGCGTGAGTTACAAAAGCAAGTGGAAAGCGTGTCTGAAATGAATTGCTCTCCATCTTTCTTCTGATTTTCCTGCTAAGGGATAAAATATCATATATGTGTGTGTGTAATGTAAAAATCGGTGCAGTAGCTCTCAGAACATGTTTCACCTAGTCTTAACAGATCTGGAGTTGCCTTCCTTTTGGAAGTGCAGCATGTTGACTTGAGGTAAGGTTAAATGGCCAAAGCAGTCTCTCAGCCTCCAGGTGCTGTCACCTCTCCTAGTATTTTGACCTGACTTAATAAAGGGATGGCAAAGTGAACCACTTCCTCAAGTCCCTTAAAGGACATCAGGGAGGAATGTTGGAAAAAGGACCTGCTAGTTTTAATATTCCCATTGCTGGTTGGCCTACATCATGCTGTCTTTCTTCCCACAGTTTGATCGCTTGGTGAACTACTAGGGTGTTAAAGTCCTCATAAATTACACCTGCTGGGAGGGCCTTCCAGCGTGATTTAAGGGCAGTCATCATAGCAGAACATTTCTGTGGGAGGACATGCTGATGGGTGGAAAAGTGCCTCATGTCAAGTTATTCATCAAAGGCTGTTTTCCCCACCCTGCCAATGCCTGAGGATGAGACAGCACAAAGAGGAGATAGTGGCTGCAGCAGCAGACCCTCTTTTCTTGGCTCAATTGCTTCCTCCCCACTGCTAACGATGCTTTGTTGTCACATTGGCATCTTGCTTTGGCTCCCTGGAAATCCAGAAATCACTGAAAAGAGATACGGTTGTGGTAATGGTTTGCATGGCAGGTGGTCTCCCAGCAAATGGCCTTCAGTAATTAAAACTATACATTCCCTTTTATGTGTAAATATGAAACAAAAGCATATTTTTTGTTTAATTCCTGAGACTTCCTATTTAACTTCCTGGGATGTAATGTGTATGCAAGCTGTTGGCAGTCTCTGGAGAAGAATGAACCTGTGCTCTCTCTGTTCCTGTTTGGGCTAGGGAAAGCAATCAGCTCTGAGATGGGTTTTAATGGAAGATTTTCTGAAAGGTGTTGAGCCTGGAGATATGGGATTTATGTTAAAAGCTGATTCAGACTTGTTACTGGGCATATTACAGTGTACTCCTTTCATAGTCTCCTGATGAGTCTGCCTACTGCTGTGGAAGAGGCAGGAGATGTGATTTGTGGGTCTCAGTCTAGCCCAGGCATAGTAGCCATTAAGGAAGTGCCATTTTATGTGCATGCATCCTTTGCCTGCAGGCTGAGAGAGTGCTCTGCAACTGTTGCTCTGAGATGGTGACGCTGGGCAGTCCAGACCAGCCAGCTCTCTCTGAGAATGCATGCTGTCTTCTGCATCCTGTTTACTAGGCCAAAATCCTCTGTGAGCTCAGGTGGAGGGTTAAAGTGTTGTGTTTACAGAAATGAGTGAAAGAGGTTTTCCCTCTTGAGTGAAAGAGGTTTTCCCTCTTGACTCATGATCCAGCTGTTGTCTGGTCTCCTGCAGTTTTTAGGGTTAGATTCATGGAAAGAGGATGTGAGGAAGAAGGCCAAGACAGGCAGAACTGGCGATTTGCCTTCCCTTTGGGCCACCAAGCACATTTTAGATGATGTGGGGGAATGGTGATTGTAGTCCAAGACTCCACATCCTTTTGTGTCATTAATTACACTCAGAGCAGGAACCTTTAAACTCTTCAGGCTCTGTTCTTTCTGGTGTCCAGCCACAGCTCTGGGGACTTTAGGAGGTGGATTACACCTTAAGTGATAAAACTCTCCCTTTATTTTCTCTTCCTGTATGTTTGGTTCTAAAAAAGGGAACTGTGTGAAGATGTAATCTGAGCTTCTTCTGTGGCTCTGCAGGATCAAAAATTCTGCCAGTTATGCTAGAATGGGCAATTAAATCTTTTGGGCAAAATACTAAAAATGCTTGGTTGCAGAGGAGGCATGCATGGAAGAATACCTGCATGCAGCTTTGGGCTTGAATCAGTTGTCCCAGATAAAGCTGCGTCTTCTGGGAAGAAGAGCAAACAAAAGTCCAGAGCAGGAGAAACAGCTACGGTTTTGTAAAGCATCTTGATTTCATGCAGAGCGAAGAAATAAAACTCAGGTTTTAACCCCTTTTCCTTTGGGAATCACTTTTTCCCTTTGAATTTAAGCATGGGGCAATGTATCTGCCCTGGCATGCTTCCCTGCATATTATGTAGGGGCAAAAACTCAAGGTGAAGAGCAGTGAGGTGGTCATGGCAGCTGATGGACTATTTATACGGTAATAACTGTGTCTGTTGCTGACTCTATGAACCACATCCAACAGCATCTATTTCAGTGCCGAAGAGCCCTGACAGAGCACATTTTGATTAATAAATTATCCAGCACAAGGTGTGTGATGGGTTCCCCTTTCACATCTCATGAAAGTCACCCACTCCGAGTTCAGCAGCTTAGCAAGCATCATGCCTTTTGAGGAGGCAGCTCCCTGATACAAACGGCTCTTCATGCAGAGATGTGTGGGAAAATTCTCCTGCATGGGGGAACCATCTTCCTTGGCTGACAGGTAGCTCTTGGCTACAGCTGGGCAATAGCTGCATTTCTCCCTCCTAAGGATCTGAATGATGCTCAAAGGCCAAAGGGGTGGGAGGAAGGAGGAGATATCAATGTCTTTTTTTCTTTTTTCTTTTTTTTTTTTTTTCCCCTCCCTGGGTTTGAGCCAGTATTTTTAATGGCCTTTTTAAGCTGTGCGAGTGTTGGCCGAGGGCAATTAAACATTATGGCCCCCATCTATAAAACCCCTCGTTATAGCCATGTTTCTCCAAAACGATGCCTATGCCACCACCCGTTCCTCAATGAGCCCGGAAAAACACTCAGAATGGGCTACTGTGATCCATCCCGTTGCCCTTAACCCAGCGCTGCATTGGTCCCTGCCTTCCTGGTCCCCTGGCCAGCTGTGGTGTGTGTAGCAGCTGCTGCTGTCCCTGTACGCATGCATGGACAGAGGAATGGGGAAGTTCTCCTTCTACCTGTGTCATAACAAGAAGCTGAGCTTGTATGTCCTGAGCAAGCCTGCTCCTTGTCAAGTGAAAGCAACAAGTCTGCCAGAAACGTATTCATATTGATGTCCTAAAGCTTTTTTGTTCTGACCGTTCCCCTGTCTTTTTTGAGTATTAAAAAACATTATTTGCTTTGCTCCCTTTTCCTGCTCAGCCTTTCCCTTCCCATCATTTAATTTTTACCCTATCTCTTATTCCTACCCTGGGTATCTCTCCTGCTCCCTCCTTGTGCTATGTTGGGCTCTGCAGGTTTGTAGTGGTAGCAGAGGGGTAGAACTGGACCCTGCCTTCCTACAGAATGTCCCTTTCTGGTGGATGCTACCTCCTAGGCAGCCTCACCTTCATTTTCTGCTCCCCACCCTGCTTTTCTTAAGGCCATCTTTGCTTCCCAGCACTTGAAAGCAGAGCTCCTTCTTCGCTTGATAAAAGACCCATTTATTCCTTAGCTTTGCCTGCTCCATCCAACGGACCTGCATTGCCACTTTCTCTGTGAACATGCCACATCCTTGTCTGGACGGGGAAGGAGGTGGAGGAGCCTCTGTTTAGCAGAAACCAGAGCACGCTTGATATGGAGCAGAAGATTGTGTGTGCCATGGTGTGGAGCAGAAGGCTGTGTGTGCCATAGCATGAGCCCTGCTTGTGAGAGCATGCAAGGGTGGGGAGGTGGGGTACCTTCTTGAAGGGCACTTTCTCTGTCAAGTGTAGCCGTATGATAGTTTCTTGTCTGTGTCATTAAAACAGTTTGCAGAGTGCAAACTTGGAGATGGAAAGGTTTGTGTTGTTCTGCATCTTCTGAGAAACAGGATAATCTGGGGATCTCAACTGGTGCAAAGGTGCTCCATCCCCTCTGTGTTCTCCATCATGCATCTGTGCATTGTGGTATCACTTCAAAACCAGTGATGAGCAAAACAAGGCTTGCTCTGTTGATATGCCCAGCAGGCAGTGCTGGCCACAGGCCACACAAGCTATTGGCTGGAGCACTGGGACAGCGTGATGAGAAGCTGGCTCAGCTCACAGTACCCACCTGCACCCACAGATTGTTGGTTGCCAGCTGAGAACTCACAACCAGTGTGCTACTGGGAGCAGGATGGAGCAAGCACTGGGAGAGATGGTTGAAAGCCATCAGCCAGTGTGGCTGTCTTCACCAGCAGCTGCAGATTAAGCTGTGGTTAACCTAAGCTTGGCTTTTTCCTGGGTCAGGAAGATGATGGAGAGATAATGGGAGAACCAGGAAGGGAGGAGAAATTGTACAGAGGAGGGGAGAGTAAAGGTCCAGGGGGAGAGAAAGACAAAATTGGTGATTTTTCACCCACCCTTTTTTTTTTTTTTTTTTTCCTTGCTCTGAGGAAACTGAAGACACGTGAAGATGAGAGAGATTTTTGCAAAGAAAGACTCTCCAGGGAATGTGTATTGTTTGGCAGTGCAAGTGCTTCAGCGGGGATCACTGGTCAGAGGAATAATGAAGTGGTAGTTGAAGAAGCATTGTAGAGAAAATGAGGAAAAGCTTCTGAGGGACAAGTTTGGAGACACCTTTTTCCCTTTTGAGGCTAATTTGCAAAGCTGGCAATTCTCTGCTAGCAGAAAGGCACCCCGGAGGGCATCTGATGCATATCTGCTCTCTCTGTTGTGTTGGGGAGGCTGAGCTAGAGAAAAGGCTCTAATGTGTAGCCTGGGAGGGCATTTGTGTCCCTGATTTATTCATCCATCCTTCAAAAAATTACTATGGTCAAATATGAAATGTATAACCATTCTTAGGTAGCAGTGACTGGAGGTGTTAGGAGGCAGCATGCCATTCCTCAGTGCTGTATTTAGTCCTTTTTGTCATATTTCTGCCCTGTTGACCTATTTCCACTAAAACACATAGGTGTCTGCATTTACAGATTCTTGTTAGCATTACACTTTGTATTAGGGGAGTGTACCGAGATTGCCCTGATGCTTAAACTTTACCATGGCAACATAGCAACCCGGAGCATTTAAATGCCTTGCAGCACAATTCAGTGCATCTTGTGGAGTGTCTTCCAAAGCTAGTATCAGAAGTCTCCTAAAGAGATGTAAATTACAGAGCAAAGGTGCGAAGTCAAGATGGAAAGAGGGGATTTGTCCAAGGGAGGAGACTAGAGATCTTCATGTACGGCAGTGAAAGTTAGGTGAAAAAAAGCAAAGCTGCCACTGATGTTAAGTAGCTGCGCATCAGTTCATTAAGCTGGCTAGCAGTCAATGGGCCATTTCAGATGGGAGAGAAGACCAAGGACAGAAATGGGAGGCATTCAGCACGAGAGGCTCGGTAATGGGGGAGAAAGGTGTTCTGGCACTTAGGGATCTGGGAGAGAGAGGAGATGCTTGCAGGCAGCCACTCATAAAGGCTAGGGTAGTTCCTGGGGCTGGGAGAGAGGGAGAGCTGGACATGGAGGCTTTGGCCATCCTGTGAAAGGTGCAGCTGTGGTTAAACAGGGGATTGCAAGGGAGAGAGGTGAATGCTGACTGATGGAAACAACTTTCTGCAACAGCAGATCTGTCTCAAAGCTCCCTTCCAGGGAAATGACAAATGTGTGTGTATTTCCTTCATGCTGAGATATATTGAGAAGACAGGGGTTTTTTTTAGTTTTGACTGGGATTATAGCATTCCTGCAGGGTTTCCTTGTTCCCATCTGGGGCTGGATCAGGGGTTTCTGTATACCTTGAGATGATGAAGGGAGTGGTGTGGGTGACCATATGCCTGTATATAACCTCCTTGGTCATCACTAATTCAACAGCCAACAGCCTCCTCTGGTATTGTGTCGGGCCTGCCACAGCATCAGGTATCCCAGGCTCCACATACCAACTGCTTTTTTTGTCTGGCTGACAGAGAGAGCACCTGGGACTGACACGATAACATTTCCAGTGCAAGATGTTTGTCTTTATAACATCTGCTGGCTGTGAGACTCAAGTGTTGTCTTAATCCTCTCTGGGTGCCTAATTCCAGAGTAGGAGTCAAGCTGAGGATAGGGTGCAGCACAGACCTCCATGGCACCTTGTCTGCTTGCTTGCATGTGAGGACCAGTTTAGTGGCCAAATTTGGCTCAAGCAGAGGAAAACAAGGCAACTGCATGGGGTCTACACATCTGTCAAGAGTATAAAAGCAGGGCAAGTGCTTATAGTACTTACCCTAATACTCTCCCTGGCCCAAATATGTCTAGCTAAGAAAATTCCTGAGCTGCGTGTGGCTTTTCTGTTCTTTGATAGATGTTTTTTCCCTTTCATTAGCTCCCCAGTCTCAGCTTGAATATGTGTGGACTTCCATCATCTTCACTATTCTCTGGCAAGAGGCCCCACAGTTCAAATACTGCTTGTTATGTGAAGCCTGATACTTTTGAGCTTAGTCTGTCTGCACCTTCCTCTGATTAATCTGGACTGATGTCCCCTGATTCTTGTATTTTAAGAAAGAGGCCATGCCCACCTCAGGGACATGGCGCTGTGAGAATACAGGCAGTTGTTCAGAGGGGAGTACCTGGATTTGGCCCTGGCTGTGCTGTTGCATATTTTAATAACCAAACCCTCTTGAAATTCTTCATCTGTCTGCAGCATTCACAACATTATTGGCTGTTGGAGGGAAAGCACTGTTTTGAGCCCTGAGCTGGGGCAGGTGAGAGAGGGAAAGGACCATTACAGCCGTGACAGCTTAAAGCACATTGAGATAATACTCAGGATTTGCAGAGACCAGCATGTGCACAGCTTGGAGATCCTGGCCTGGCAACAATTCTTTGTAACACCTCTCAAGAACCAGGTCTAGTCATGCATAGAGACTGTCAGGGGAAGAGGCTTGTGTCCTCTCACTTCCCTCTCTGTGTTACCCACAGCACCATTTGGCATCAACTGTACCAGCCACTTCTGCTCACACTGCCTGTTACTTTCCTCAGGTAACACCAACAGCATCTTTGCACTGGACTACATCAGTGGGGCCTTAACTCTGAATGGGCCACTGGACCGGGAAAACCCCTTCTACAGTGGTGGATTCATCCTCACAGTGAAGGTGAGACCTCCATCATCTAGGAGGCAGACTGGCAGAGCAGGATGGGGAGGGCATCCTGCCTGGGGACAACTCCTTTGAGGTGGAGGCACAAAACTGGGACATGTTGCCCCTATGGGCATCTAGAGCCATGATGCGCTATTCCCTGGCCAAGCCAAGCAAGGTGTTTAACACAGCCCCCTTGTATGGTGGCCCAAAATGTGGTTGCTTCTATATGGATGAGTAAGGTAATTTTTGGTGCCCAGCCTAGTCTTCAACTAGATTTGCCTGCTATTGTATCCACTGGCAGCAGGCAGGGATTGCAAATAGTATGAGACACCTACATTTAGGCACCTGGATTGTGCCTGCTGTGCCTATTTCCTACCTTTCCTCTCCAAACCCATGGAAAAACAGTTATATTTTGTCAAGTCAGTGGGCAGAGGTATAACAGGGCATCATCTGCAACTGCCCAGCACATAATAGCATGGCAAGGCAGTGATGCTGAAAGCTGCCTCAAGAAAAGGTTCTGGAGCATGCTCTTCCAGCCCTACCAGCCCCACCTAGGAGCGGCTCCCTGCACAGCCCTGCAATTAAAAACAATACCAAGCTGGGCAGCTGGTTAGCAACACATTTAGCAGTATAGATTCTTCTAGGCTGGTGTGGGGAAAAATCAGCATTGTAGGAAGGGTCATTGATTGGGAGGGCAGGAGCCATAGAGTCACGTTCTCATTTTGGCAAGTACAATGCTTTGTCAGGGGTGTAAAGGACAAGAAGTTACCTCTCTAGGTCCCAGACACAGGTCATACTGTGGGGCTTCATGCATATCTTTATGTACCCATCCCTGGTATGTCTTGGTTTGGGCTTTTATAGTATCAATTCAATAGAAATGGAAAGAGGGAGGGTTGTCTGGTTTTAACAAGGACAAAGTATCAGCTTAATTTTAGAAAGATTCGTGAATCTGAAAACTTGCCCATTTTCCTGCCTGCATGATAATGGAGTTCCAGCTATATTCTGTTGATCTGATAGATTTATATTTCCTCTCCCCACAAACTTTGCATCTTCCTGCAAATGCCAACTCTCTGCATCCTGCACCCCCAGGACCCAAAATGTTCTCTTCTGCTCTTGTCCTGGAGCACGCAGGGAAAATACAGCTGGATTGCTCCTTGTTCAGATCAGCCTGTTCTGCTGTTGTGTGCAGAAGCAGTGAATAGCAATGAGCCATGTGGGTCGTGTTAGCGCTGCTTTTCTGTGCCCACAGCAAAGCAAGATTATCCAAAGGACAAGAGGAGGGACTCTGCTTGAAAAGGCTGATTCACAAGTCTTGCTTCTCTGGCAACAAAATCTGCACTCTTTCCTTTTGGGAAAGCGAAATTAAAGTCTTTCTTGAGACAGAGGTGTGATTTGGAGTCATGACTCAGTTCTGTATTTAGACGCATGTTGCCAAACCTATTTTAAGGTCTAAATCTTGTTTTCTTCTGTTGCCCTAGTTTTCTCTCCCTTCAGTAGTACTATGGTGGGTTAGTTCCCTGCTCCTGTTTCCACCCCAGGAGATGGCAGGGGAGAAAACAGGAGTACTCTTTTCTCCATCGTGGCTTCCCTTACTTTGAGGACTGCCCCAAATATCTCAAAAGGCAATTTTGGAGTTTTTTTGTTCAAATCCTTGGGGCAGGAGAATTGCCTACTCATCCCTTAGCGTGACTTTGAGTCCAGACAACCCATTGCATGGTGAGGGCAAGTGAGAACTTGGCCACAGCCATCTTAAGGGAAATGTTAAACCCTTCAGAAGGTTTTCAAGAGCACTATGGGTCTGAAACATGGGTGATGGAAGAGCTGGATCAACATCTATGTGTTAATGGGTCAGCACTGTGGAAAGCTGCTTAAGCTTAAGGGGCAATGGCTCAACCAACTAAGCATACTTCCTTGGCAAAGGGGAGAAAGCAAAAGCTGTAAGAGCCTCTAATCACAGCGTGCGTACTTCCTATTACATTTACTCTTTGAAAAATAAAGGCTGCTCTGTTGTTTTCTCTCCTTGAAGGGGACAGAGCTGAATGATGACCGCACACCCTCCAATGCCACTGTCACCACCACCTTCAACATTCTAGTCATCGACATCAATGACAATGCGCCTGAGTTCAACAGCTCAGAGTACAGTGTGGCCATCCCAGAGCTGGCCCAGGTGGGCTTTGCCCTTCCCCTCTTCATCCAGGTGCAGGATAAAGATGAGGTGAGTTATTCCCTGCCGTGGGCACTTCTGTCCATTCTTTGTAGGGTAGCACTCACGTGGGGGTTGGAGGTGCAGTAAAGGATAAGTCACTGATGAACTTGTGATGAAGTGCATGGTTATGTCCTGATAACCATTTTTTTCAGCTCTTACTGCTGCCATTGGTCTGCTTGCTCAGTATGCTGAGTGCAGATAGATGCCCTTCCCAGAGAGCAGGCATGGTATGTGCTTTAATGCAGTCAGGATTGCACAGTCACTGAAAGCCAGAAAATAGGATTGTGTGGGATGATGATTCTTGCCTGCTTCTGAGGACTTGTTGGGCAGTCCTTTGCCAGTCTGTTTTAGAAAGGCATAAGGTTTTCTGGTGGGCTCCCATGGGAGGGGAAAGAAGAGACCTCCAGGCTCTCTGCTCTGGCAGGGATGGGTACTGCTGTGACCTGGGATAAGGAATTAAGAGATACCTGCTATCCTGGGGCTGGAGAGAGTGTGGGGGACACTGGGATAATAGTTCATCACTGCAAAAGAGCCAGGAGCACTGGAGGCTTGTTCCTCCCTCGTGTTAATGGAGCTCCTATTTGTTACGCGCTGGTCCATGCCATGTAGGGATTGCAGCATGTTTTCCAGCCTTGGGCTTGCAGCCTTCAATTACTCTGATTATTTGACTTGTGCAATTCACGCCTGGCTGCTTCTGTGCGCCAGTACCCTCCAACCCTTCCACACTGTGCAGTGTCTGCTTCAAACCAGTGCTGACACCACATGGTGAGTTTTCCAAAATCCCTCGGAAAAGCTCTGGCTACAGACTTGTGCCATCCCAAGTGGGAGATGAGGGAAGAGGGTCTGTCAGAACAAATGGCATCAGCAGGATGTTTTCCTGATGCTTCAGGGAAATAATGTGATAGTACCGAGGAATATGAAACAGAATCTGTCTCCTCATCCCCCCCAAAACCCTGGTGGGTCAGTTAACTGTTCATCTTCTAAGACACCTTTGCTGGCTGAGATGATGGATTTGCTTTTCCCCAGTACTGGGTGGAGTTCTCCGTGTCTCATAAAGCCATCCAAAAACCCCATTTTTTTTTCATGGGAAGTGATTATGACACAGAACTAATAATCTACTTGTGACGTGATGTCACCATCCAAGAGTTATGAGTTCAGCCTGAAGAGGTGCAGATGAGGTATTAAGCAGATAAAGAGACTGTTTTTTCTTGAAAATGTCAATTGCTAATAAAGAAGATATGGATATGACAGACGCTTAGGATAGTTTCTGAATAGAGCTGCTGTCGTGCTTTCTGAGAGATGTCAGCAGATCCGTTCTTGAAGGGCATTGTAACACTTCTGTTTGTGCCAGAAGGATGAAGGATCTGTCATTATTTCTGGTTAAAAGCTCATTTTACTGGAGTGACTCCCATTCAAAAATTCACTTTTCAGCCTTGCTAATTTTAAAATGAGAGAATAAAAAATAGCCTTGCCTTCCCGATCACACCAGCAAAAAATAGACTCATTCTTGTGATATATTTCTTTGAGTTCCTGAGATTTCCCCACAAGAATTGGCTGAGATTTTTAAAACTGCTGAGAGAGGACCTCATGTGCTAAGGGAGTCTGAAGGAGTTTTACTGTACACATCTTTAGAGGCTGTCATATTAGCATGGATTCGTTTAACCATAGCATTATTTTCACTGATAAGAAGCATAGGAAAGCTGATGTCTTGAAATATCTGGAGGGAGGAAAGTTATAAGTAACTGTTTCTTGTTTGTTTGTTTGTTTGTTTTCCTGTGGTGGATCTTTATTATTTCCCCTTGTGGATACTTGCAACAGGATAAACCATCAAGGTAGCACACGGGGGG
>NDXB01019238.1:243712-270433 GCA_002631895.1 Agapornis roseicollis
GGGGGAGGGGGGGGAGAGGGAATTGGGACAGCCTACCCAGGTTATGAAAAAGAGACCCAGGCCATGACTATGAGACAGGAATGGAACTGCATCTGTAGCCAGGCTTATTGTAGCACTGCTTCCCAGGCAGTGTATTTATAGAAGTCCAAAACCCCCAGACTTTCAGCAAAAAACTTATGAAAAGGGAAGAGGGCTGCCTTCCAGTGAAGTTTTGAATGCTCAAGTACCCCATGAGAATTGCAAGGCTTTTGCAGATCATCTGGATTTGAGGTAGCCAAGATGGTGCCAGGCTTTCTTGGCTTTCTGTGGGTGCAAGGGTAGAAGGATGGGACAGCAAAGACTTCAGGCAGTGATGTGACTGAGGACATGGCTGACAGAGCTATTTTGTCAGCATGGCCTTCATGCTGGAGATGACATGATTCATTTGTGTAAGGGGCAAAGGAAAACAAGAAGAGCATTACATATGTCTTCAGGGAGAGCAGCTAAATAAACTAATGAAAGCAGATGGATAGAGGCACATGAAGTCAAAGCTAGAGTCTTCAGGAAGATAATTTTGTTTGTGTTTTGATTCCTGCCTCTCAACCTATGTCTTACAGTCCTATGAGAGCCCTTGGCAGGTTGGTTTCCTTCTTGAGCCAAGCCATCCAGCCTTATTCTGGCCCCTACAGCAAATCTTGACACTCTTCCTTCAGCTTGTCAAGGTCCTACTTGGAGGTGCAGCCCATACCTGAACCTTGTCCCACCTACAGATTCTGTAGGGTTGGGTGGCTTTGATGAACCTGCCTGCCATTGCAACCTGGTTGTGTCTTTATAGAGCTGGGGAAAAAGGTGTTGCGTGAGCCTGGCCCTTAAAATGCTTCATGGGGTACCAGGGCCATTAAACAAGGAGTTTTGTAACCAGACCCACATGACCTTTTTAAATGGTGGGGGTTGGTTCTTATTTCTTCTGGTGTGTTTTGCACAACCTTAAATGATTGCTTTTTGAATGAGATAGATTAAACAATTCATCTAAGCACTTAAAAATGTATTTATGTTGCACACAAGACCACGCTTGAAAGCATGTGCTTGAATTTACCTCTGTATTTAAGTGCCTTTCTGGAGCTTGGCTGGCATTAATATCTCAGATGAGGCGCCTAAGTGGGGTGCCTGCAAGAAGAAACCCATCCCTCTGAGTCTGTCCCTTGCAAAATCCCAGCTGCTGTGCCTCAAACGTGGTCATGGTCTTGCTCCAAGGGGAGCTAGCTTGGGGGTGCAAGGTGGGATGTGGAGCAGCACCCAGGTTGAGCTGAGATGACCCCAGACATGGATTTGGGGTGCAGCCAAGAGGTGTTCAACCAGGTGTGCCGGTTTTTCTTTTTGCATTCTCTACAGCTTATCAAAAACACTTGAACACAGGAGAAATTAGTACACAGCATTTGCACAGGGTTTTGGACCCGGCCTTCTATAAACCAAGACAAAAGCATTAACTTCTGTGCAGCTGAGTTTCTCTCTCTGTCAGATAGACAACAAACCACTTGAATACCTTTCCGAAGACGTCTGAAGGCTGTTTATGAAAATCTGTGACTGTTTCCCAATATTTATACTGAACCTATGCTCAACTGGACACCAAGAGAAAACCAGTATGCACTCTCAGACTGAGTTTGGATTCTCCTCTCATTCACATTGCAATAGATCAGCAGGGAAGAATAAATCCTGTGTGTTACATGGAAGGTTAAAGCCTTGAATCCATTTCTGCATTAAGGTTTGTTTCCAGATTGAGAGCAAGAGCCCCAGGCAGTGAAATACGTTTGCTTTAATTCAGAGGGCTGGTAAGCTCAGACTCATCTACTCCAAGGCTGGCTTAGGTAGGGTACATGGGTATCCTTTCTGGATGTGCTGCTATTTTAAAGCCTGGTGGCTTGATGCAGTATTTTAGGGTGAAGGCAAGGGTTTGGCCATGGAGGAAAAGGATCACAGCATCCTTCAGGGTATCCCTTATTTTAGCTTCCCATTGCTGCAAGATTCACAGGGGTATATTAAGAGAAACAGCAGCATAGTTTCCCTGGGCATGTCAGAGAAGCCAGCTCTTCTGCCGTGGCTTTCACTTGATTTTCCCTGACGCGGTTGACTGAAGAGGAAGAAAAGGGCAGAGGCTGTATAAAGCACGAGTATGATGGGCTGACATTTTAAAATAATTTTGAAACAATTCTCCAAAATAAGCATATGGAGTAAGACAAATGGGGAATTTAAAGAAAGGAAATCCAGGCCATGGGAATACACAGTATTTGTTGCATAAAACTGCATCAGAGACTTGCACAGGGATATCACATGTGCCCATGTGTGTGCAGGTGCAATATATGAATCATCCGTAGCATATATATGCATATGACAGACACGTGCACTATAAATATGATCTACACAGCAAGGAACTCTAAAGGGGAATTGACGGCGCTCAAGTATTCTCTCCCAAAAGTGCCAGCTGCCAGTTGGGCTGAATTAGATTTCACAGGGGTTTTTGCAATACATGGAATTCACCAGCAAATTACCCTTAAAGAGGGAAAATCAATCATTTGGAGCAGAGATAAGCTGAAGGCGAGGCAGCCTTGGATTGATTCCGTCTGTGCAGGCGTGTGTGGAATTCAGCAGATAACCTGGGGAGAGTGGGGAAGGAGAAAACTCCTCCAGGAAGGGGGAAGTGGGCAAGGACTGACACTTTCGGATGGACAGAAAGGCAAGAGAAAAGGGCTGCCACTGTGGGGAGGAGGATCAGAATAGCTGGGGAGCATTTTGCTCCAGGCATCCTGTGTCATCCACAGCCACATTGAAGTCCTTAGGGATGCAGGGGACAAGGGCCTGTGCCCAGTGAGCCCTCAAATGGTTATTGATGCTGTCGTGCTCAGTTGCTGGGTGGGCAATGGGTGCTGGGAGTCTGAGCTGGCTGGGTGGGCAGTGGGAGAGAGGCAGGCAACTCCAGAGAGGCTATTCAAAGCACTTGAGTTAAATGCTTTAAAGTGGGTGGAGAGAATAACCCTCTTTATGCCTTGTGTTTTCAAAGGAAGGATTAAGCATTATTTATCTCTGACTAGGTAGAACCACAGGCTAAGGTATCCAAGCCATACAAAGAGGCACTAATTGCTTTTTTAAAAAAGCCTACCCAATTCTTTTTTTCCCCCTTCCTCCTCTACCACTCCTGAGTTCTCAGCACTTCTTCTTTCTTTGCAAACTTGCCACAAGGAGGGGTATTAAACACTGCTCAGCTTTTTGTAGGTACTAGCCCTTGCCTAGAAAGTGGCTGGGAGGAAAGCTGGAGTTACACTGGGTTTTGTGCTTCAGAAAGGCAAGCTCTCCATTTTGGAAAAGTAAGCTGTACCTGAGCTAGGGTGAAGGGAGCCAAAGGCAGCCCTCTACAGAGCCACTATGAAGAGAACTGAGAATTCCGGGCTGCTTTTCCCAAATCCAGCTCACTTCGTGCTGAAAATTATTGCAGGCCACCGACCTGTGCACTGTGGTGATTTCAGGGGGTGGAATGGTTCAGGAAGGATTGTCTGCTTGTCTAGACACTTGCTTTTTTACCTTTTTTTTTGTGTAACCATTGGTAAGTGATGCTAAATGCTTGCTTTGACTGGTGGAAGGTTGAATAATTTCTGAAGCATTTCCATGTGCACTCCCCTGAGGAAGGGGCTGGGTGGGAGCAGGATTGATGGATGAAGCCAGTAGGTGATGCTGGGTAAAAAAGCTGGGATAAAGTTTATGATCCATCCTCAGTCAAAGCTGGAACACCTGATGTGGCTGTTTCTGGCCTCCTGATGTGAGAAGGGGCTCCCTGATTTGTCATGAGCGCTGTGAGAGTGCCCTGCAAGTTGTGAGAGCAGACTTTAGCCATGATTCATGGGAAGTGCATGAGCAGGTCCCATGTAAATGCCTGGGACCTCTGAAGGGACACAGGTACCCACCTTCTGGCATGTCACAGCCTCACATCTGAGCTTCTGCCCTTGCCTTGACAGTCTGGGCTATGCTGGCTGTGCCCAAGGATGGTATCCCCTCTGCTCCAGTCCCCTGGAATTTAAGAGGGATATTGGGCACGTGAGGCTGGCAAACAGGCCCATCACAAATTGTTCAAATACAGAGCGTTTGGGGTAGTTCAGTCAGTGGTCACGTTTTGGGAGTTGGCTATCTGCATGAGGTTGATCCTGGCATTGTGGCATCTTGTAGCATTGTGTCCCAGCAGCAGGGACATAGTGCAGCTCCTGTTACATGCTCCACGGAATACATACATGCAGAACAAAGTAATAGTTATGCCCAACTGCAGCTACAGCTGTCTTTTAGCTGAATTGACATGTAATTTCCATCAGTTGCAACGCTGGCTGTGGCTGGGAGGAGGTGTGATTGCTGGGAAGGAGGCAGTGGCCAGAAGCCTCAAGCCACAGTGAGTGCTGGCCCTGTGGACTGGCAAGAGATGAGATGAGCTGGAAAAGAGAAGCTGTGTCCCAGCTTTGTGTAATAGCAAAGTTCCCTCTGAAGCCTGTCTCTTTATGGCTCAATTTGTTTCGGATGGAGGGGACATGCAGACGGGTTTATTATTGTAGGGCTGCTAAGCTTTGGCAGGCTGCTCGTTAATTTATGCCTCTGAAGGAAGGAAAAGGAGATGATTTGTTTTCAGTGATGGGGAAAAAACTCAAGCGGTACAGGAGCTGATGGGTAAGGGACTGGAGGAAGGAAGCAAGCAGATAAAGAAGATTGTGCATCGATACCACACCCATGCATCCCATGCTAATCCTCAGCACCACAATGAGATGATGCTCTACTGTAAGCCCACCAGTGCACACCAGGACCTTTGTGAGCCCAGGGAGACAGCACTTGTTTTTCTTCTTCACAAATACATTTCAGATCTGTTGTTTGCTCTGGGTGGCAGAAGCAGGTAGCAAGGGGTGAGGAAAATGCAAGTAGCTCCCCATGGCTTCCTCTGGAGCATGGGGTACTAGCTGTGAGATGGGCTGAGCCAGCCCCTTCTGCTGGGCAGCTGATAACAACTTGAATATTCAGATTTGCTTTCAGCCATCCGCAGGGGGCTCACAGTCTCCAGGAACCAGGAGCAAGGAAAGCAGCATGGGGGCGGAAACAAAAAAATAAATAGCTGAATAAATATATAAATGGCAACCCGCAGCAGCCTTCCCAAGAGGCAGATGTATTCCGCTTCTCCAGACCTCACAAGGGGAGACTGAGGCACTCGAGGGGCTGCTAGTTAGGAATGGTGGGTATCTGGAGGCTGATCTCCTTCCCCAGCTGGAGGGGAATTAATCCACCCAGCTCTCTTCCAGCAAATACTTGGATTTCTTTTGATGTTTCAACTTTTATCTCATGCCTCCAACAAAGTTGCTCCTCTCCAGCTTCCAAGAAAATCACTCACATTTTGCCACCACAAAAGGTGCTTTTGTGTACTGCAGGGTGGGCACCGGCCCCTGGGAGAGACACCGAGGGCTCGGCAAAGGAGCTGGGCAGAAATTCCTCAATGGAATGGCTTTTGGTCACTGGTGGAAAATGGTTCTTTGTTATAAATTGGCACCCTAAGGATAGGGTACCAAATAATGGCTGGGGGAGTGATGCCTTCCTCTTGCCATTTTTCGTATCCTTGCTCCCTCCCTCCCAGGCTCTGTATCAGTGCCATGCCTCACTCATGCCAGGGCTGGTACTTCCATTTGCCAGCAAAACATCCTTTGGAAGGAGTCAAGTCTGCTCTAAGACAGGTCAGTTTTATTCCCCTGGAGGGATGTTCACGCCCTTGTTGTGCACCAGTTGAGCATTGCTGGGCTCCTGGGCAGTGGGTGCCCTTGGTGCTTGCTCCTGCTGTGTGGCTCTGCTGGAGATGCTCAGCTTGCACCCTGCTCTACAGGCTGCTGGGCAGTGTAGGGAGGAGAGCAAGGAGGGATTCTGCTCATGTCACTGGCTCTCAGGAGTCACACTTGGCCAGCTTTTGCTATTAGTGCCCCTTCGTGCATTTAATTGGTCCCTTTTTCTGATAGGAGGGAGGTCATTCCCTCAGGGAAAATTGGAAATTCAGCTCTGGCAGCTTTTGAACCTGCTTTTTACCTGCTCTGCTAGGCTGTGCTTTGGGAAGGGGTGCCATGCCCAGAACGAGGGTCCTAAAGCGCTGGTTTTGGTATATTGGTGGTCCCACTGCTCTGCTGGCCAGGTCTTGGGAAAGCAGGAGATTTCCCATTCCCAGCTTGAGCTGTCTTACTGGAAATAGCTCTTCGACTGGGAGAAAGGTGCTCACACTGTGCCTCCAGCGCAAGGCAATGAAATCCCACTGTGTGATAGCCTGTGCAATGTGTGGAGCTTGCAACAGTAAAAGAGATTCTCCTTCCAGCTGTGTGCTCTGCAGGTTCATCCCAGGGATGTATTTGTTTCATGTGCACATGGATTTTGTATAAAATGGGTGCACATGAAAAGAAGATTTATAGAAACTGCATGCATTGTATACCCAGTAAGCATAATAAAATGCAACAAAGAGTGCTTAAGGTCAGTGTCAAACCCTATGGCTCATTTAACCAAACCCAAACAGAGAAACACTTCCCTGCATCTCTGGTAATTGCATTTTTACATGTTTGAAGGCAAACGGCTGTGGCCAGGCTGAGGGCACTGGTAGATACACAGCTGATACAAAGGCTTTGCAGTCAGGTTGGTGCTTTTATCCTGTGCTCTCCTCTGGGCAGGCTCCAGGTGCCTGCAGCCTTACCCTGCAGTTCTTCTCTCCTTTGTCAACCTTCCTCTCTCCCTTCCCAGGGACCCAACAGTGTTTTCGAGGTTTACCTGGTGGGCAACAACTCCAACCACTTCATCATCTCACCGACCTCCATCCAGGGGAAGGCAGACATCCGCGTCCGTGTGGCAGTGCCACTCGACTTTGAGACCATTCCTCGCTATGAATTTTCGGTAAGGCTGCACCCCTGTGCTCTATGGGATGTCCATGTTTCTAAGAGTGACTGTTAACCACGCTTCTCTCTTCCTCTCTCTAACCCACACTACAGAACTTTGGAGCATTACAAAATGGCCAAAAATGGAAATAATAGTAAAGAAAACAGCTGCCAGAGCTTAAGCAGAGGGTATTCCCCCTTGCTATGTCATAAAGCATAAAAGCTATATAGAGCATGAAACTTAAGGTACATCTATACGGCACCAAATCTCTCTCCAGCCTTCTGCTCCAGCTTTGCCCTGCTCTCTACCTGAGCTATAAATTCACAAGGAAGGCAAAGCAGGTTTACACCAAACCAGCAATGTGTATACACATCCTGACAGAGAGGCTCTCATACCACTGATGGAGGAAGATGAACAAAACCCTTTCTTCAGGCTGTGGTGGGGTGGCAGATCCTGGTTCCCCAGGCAGAGACTGGGGCAGGGTGTCTGGCTCACCCAGAGCTGAGCAGCTCCCAGGGAAGAGACTCTTTTATGTTTCAAGCATCTATGCTCTGGTGGTTAGCACTGAGGTGGCTAATCTGGTGAGAGTGCTCAGTTGAGCATTGTTTTCTCGTTGAGGAGGAAGAGGTAACTCTCCCAAGCATTGGAAATCATGTCTCCAACCCTCCCTTTGCTTCCTGTCTCTGCTCAGCTCTTTGCAAATGAAAGCGTTCCAGACCATGTTGGCTTCGCACGTGTGAAGATTAACCTCATCAACGAGAACGACAATCGCCCCATTTTCAGCAAGGCCCTGTACAATGTAAGCCTCTTTGAGAACACCACCGTGGGCACCACCGTCCTCCAGGTCCACGTGAGTAGGAGCATCCTGGCTCTCTCTGCAAAGTCCTTGGCATGAATGTGGCTCCATGGTGCCCATCTCCAAGAGATTGGCTGGGGAGCCTGGTAAGGGAATGGTGGGAGATGCTGGCAGTAGGGTGAGGTACAGCCATCCCATGGGCTTTTGGAGCAGGTATCTTGCCTTTTGCTGCTCTCTATGTATGTGGTTCCCACCACACCAGAAACTTGAGGAGATGCCTGCAGTTAAATGTCTCACCTGCAGACAGCAGCTTGTCCTGCAGATACTGATCCTACTAGACATGGTGTTGCTTCTCCTCTTTCTCACCACATGGGATCTAATGAGTATTTCAGTTGTGTACGTAGTTTGTGTCCCATCACAAACGCACTGCCTCTCCCTGCCTCATATTGTTATGGGAAAAGATGCTGTAGTACCTACTGAACTCGGTTACTTTATCAGTGAGAGTAAATGCCCAATATTAATGTTTTAGTGTGGGCTTTCTCACTGCCCTGTTTAGAAGCATCATCTTCCTCAACAAAATTGAGGTCAATTGAGCCAGAGAAAGGTTGAAGGATGGAAAAAGAGGAGAATGACTGTATTTAGCAAAGCATGGTATTGAATGGCTGAAAGCAAATGGTGGTGCAACAGACAGAGGTGATGATGATCAAGGAGTGTTTCCATAGGGCTCCTCCCTCCTGTGTGGGTGGGTGGAAGCACTCAAAATCCCTGGCAAGAAGATATGTTTCCCAGGGCATGAGGGCAATGTCAGTTGAGGTGAGTGCCAATGTGGGGAATAGCAACAATCAGAACAAATATGTGTGCTGAAGAATGGCAGTAAGAAGCAAAGCTCCTTTGGGACAGGAAATATGAAGCGGGGTAGCATCAAAACCCCTGCTAGGCCTTGGGTGCATTATTACTGCTATGGTTTGTCATACATGAATTTGTTTGGCTTTTTCTCTGGCTGCCCTCCCGTCTCCCCCATGCCCCTGCTCTCCCAGGACACAGCCCTTGGTGTCCCATTGACACAGACATGCCAATCCAGAGAATAAAAGCCCTGACAAAAGGGTTGGGTGTATGCGCCTGTGCATAAGTGTGTTTACTTTACAAACAGATGGTGTGAAACTATAGAACCCCTGAGCTGTTCCCATCTGACAGTTATTAATATTTCAAGCAGATGTTTAGCTAGTCAGGCCGTCAGACACTAAACAATGAGATTGTTACTGTGTTTTCTCTTCCCTCAACTTCCAGCTATGCCAGCATTTCAGAGTGAACACAAAATGCCAGGAGTTGAATCTTCTATGATAAATCAGAATGGAGGCAATTAGCACTGAAATCCACATTGCCCTCCCAGCTGATCCCAAACTTTTAACAACCCTCATAAAGTACCAGCTCCTCCTGCTGCTTGACTTCGAGATGCAGCCCTCTGCTTGCTTCCATGCCACTGCCCTTCTGCGTGGTGCCTCTCCAACTGTCCCATGTGCCACACAAAAAAAGTCTGCTTTCCTTGCTAATAAATTCCTCCTTTTCTTTTTACCTTCTTTTCCTCTTGCCTCAGAGCTCTTTATTGGTATTCACCCATAGCGGTTAGGGATCTCAGTGCTGTAAAATGCCCTTTTGTACAGATAAGTGCAGGTTTTGAGCCATGTGTTTTGAGGGGCAATGGATTTCCAGGGTTCTAAGGACAAATCAGAAGGCTTATGAGATCAGGATCAACAGGGGAGTGTGTGGGCTAGGCAAGCGGTCGTCAAAGAACGGCAGGAGGCTTCCTGCCAGCCACTGCTGGAAATGGCCAAGCACAGCTGGCAGAGCAGAGCAGTGCCTGCAGCTCCTTCCCAGCAGAGAGGCAAGCAGCTAAAACCATGGGGCTGAGGCAAATGGAGATTGCTAGGGAAGTTACTCCCAGCAGCCCAGGAGACCCTGGGCTGGTTACCCACCTTCCAGCAAGCACTTCCCTGATAGACCCTTTTGCTGTGTGTGGTTGCAGGGGTGTTGGAGAGGGGAGGGAGTTTCCTTCACGACCTGGGAAGAGCAGCAACCCCACCCTGCTGAGCAAGCATGCTCCTCACTGCCACCCTTTCCACACTGCCCTCTGATTGGCCATCTGGAAATGAAAAGGCAAAAACCAGAGCAAACAGACTTCATTTGCAGTGACAAATGGCCACTTCTGCAGCATTTCAGCTCCTAATGTCAGTGACAGCAGAGAAACATTGCCTGTTACACGTATAAATCAACTGTAAAACAACCCAAAGTGCAGGCATCCGGTGCCACTGCCTGCTTTCTGCTCTCTGCCTCTTTCCTTTTGCCCAGAGATGCCCTCTTACACGCTCCTGTGGCTTCCTGGGCAGATCCCAGTTACTTCTGTAGCACAGCACAGCCTTTTCTGCCCTCTAAGATTTTGTCTGCTCTTTGTTCTTTATTTTGCATTCCCTTCACTTCCTGTCTGTCCATTCATCCGTCCATTCATCCATCTGTTTAATTCTGTCCATGAAAGGCATTTATCATATACATTTGGTAGTCATTTGCTTGCATGAGAACATCTGGAGAGTCCAGGCTTCACAGGAACAGCTCTTGTCCTGTTCAGGGAGCCTGCAATACACCCAAAGGCAGCCTTCCTGCCTCCACGCTCTTTATCCACCTGATAAGCCTCTTAGGCTTTCAGAGATTTCTTTTGTTTGCTTTTGCAGAGACCGGCATGAAGAGGTCCTTACTCAGGGCTTCCAGGCTTGCTCTGTAGCGCATATCCTTGCAGTTTGGAATTAGGTGTACAATGCAACCCAACAGCTGAGCAGAAGGGTGCGCAGGCTGCCCAGGGATCCGAAGTTGTTAGTAGCCTCTCCCCATGTGAACTTCTCATTTCCCCTGCCCCAGGCCCTGCTGTGCATGAGAAAGCCCATCTGGAGAGGCCACAGAGTGGCACGTTCCTTCAGCGAGGCTGGGGTGAAGCAGGGAGGTGGCCAGAGCTCATCCTGAAGATACAGGCCAGTTCTGCCCCAGCTACCAACAAACATTGAAATATTTTATTTTTTTTTCTGAAACAACTGGCCATGAAACCTTTTAATAACACAACAGAAAAGGTCAGAGAAAGAATTTCACACTTCTTGAGCAAGCAGTCAGCCAGTTACAACTTCATGCCTTCCAGGAACGAGAGGCAGCAAGAGTAATATACTGCACCCTAAATGAACTGGGGCTCTGATACCCCCAGACAAGTGCTGCCTGGGCAGCTGGTAGCTTTTCATGGGTGCTGTGGGCTGGAAAGCTGAGCTCTGGAAAGGTGTGTTGAGGAAGGGTGCCAACTCCACATGGTACAGAGGGCTTTAAGCTATAATGGGAAGCCCTCAGGGTAGATGAATGGCCATGCTCACCTGTAGTGATCACACTGATCAGTGTCTGTGATGGCCTTAGAAAACATCTGCTAAAATGGGTCCCACCAACTGGTTTTGTCCTGGAGTGAGAGGAGCAGGATAAAGGAAGGTATCTCCAGCCCTGTCTCTCCCAGCTGATAAGCCCAGTAGCTGGAGGAGAGGATGAGTTGCTAGTTAGTCACATCCCCAGATCTCAGACCAGATGGAGGATAAATCTGCTGCAGAGGGACAAACCAATAGGCAGATGAGGGAGGAACAGATAAAAGGGCACGATCCAACATCCCTGCCTCTATCTAATAGCACCAGTACAAGTCTTGAGGAAACAAGGTCTGGCATGAATATTGACATTGCCAGAGTGAATGCTCACTACAGAGGAATAGCAATTCTATGGGAGCAGGGAACGATGAGAGAGGGAGATCCAGAAGGAATGCCCTCTGCTTTGGGACAAAGCGCTAGGCAAGGGCTGAAGTCCAGGACTAGTGAAGACCTAGTGGGATCAGTCCATTAGTTCTATTTGAGACCAGATGCAGTAGAAGCCCTCAGGTATTTGTCCCCATGCTGCTGCTACTCTCCATGTTCCAAGCTGCATCATTGCCAGGAGCAAGTAGTATTGCTGCTTCACAAGCCATCATGTAGCATGTCAGCTGAGACAGGAGCAAAAAGAAAAGTCTCAGGGTCCCATGCCTGATGGCTGTGAAGAGGACTGCAGCTGGTCAGGCATAAGACCTAGCTGCTCAGGTCTCTGCTCCTTCCTTCCCCAGGTGTGGAGGGTTTGACAGTGGTCCCAGAGCCTCACATCCCATTAGCTGTCATGGGGCCCTCACGAGGAACAACTCTGTGATCTGGGGAGGGGGAGGGGTATTGGCACTAGATAAAGCTTTTAGTGGGAAAATTTTTTGGGTGGGAATAAGCTATGAAAATGTGGCCTTGCTTCTGGGGTCATCAAGACTCAGCCCAGATTCCAGCAAGCTCCCCTCAGCAGGAGGGTTCATTCCAGCATCCCCTCTTGTTCTTTCTGTCACAGTCATGCCCCTTGCGTGTGGTGGAAGATGCCTGGCTGGGAAGAGCAGAGAAGGTGGAAGCGCGTGTTCACACTTGTCGCACTGAGCCTCTGGCGTGTGTGAGTCCTGCCACCTTGCAAGGCTGCAGGGTCTGAGCACTGTAATGGATGGGGAGGAGAGCACAGCATCCCTCCAGATCTGTCTTTGGACACTGCTGCTTTGACAGCAGCTGCCATGAGTCAGTGTGGTGCCAACTTCCCAAAAGCCAGGGACCTGCACAGTGGTGTAGGTCTGTGCATTGTTCTCCTTTGCTGATGTATTTGCTAGACCTTGATGAATGGGGAAGGGACCTAGGGATGACCCAGCAAGAGGTATGAATTAAGGGGCAGGAGGTCTCTTTAAGCTCCTCAGTACACTACAGAGCTGCACAACAAAGTCCTCCTGAAAACCTCTGATAACCAAAATCATTAAAGCCTAAACAAACCAAGAGTAACTTGTTTTTAAGACAACAATGCATTTGATTTGCCTTGAAGAGTCTGGAACAAAATGGTTCTCCAGGGAAGTGTGGAAAGTAACCCTAGCAATGCGATCCCTCCTCTTTGCTTTATTTGCTGTGGTCTGGCTTGGCTGTGCAGGCTAGGATCTGTAGCTGCAGACTCTGTCAATGGGCTGGCAAACAGGAGACAGCTGGGGAACTGCTGGTGGCCCCCTCCCTGCCCAGGCTTCCTGACAAATGGTTGGGATGAAAAGGTGAGAGGAGGAGGAAGGAGTTTGCAGGAAGTACATTACCTGGCTGCTCATCTTCAACCCCCACACAAGTATCTCCCAGCAGAGGTATTAATCCCTATGAGTCCCAGTGCTCTTCTGCCACTCTTCCTTACTCAGGCCAGGTCAGATGATTCGGTTACCCATTCAGGCACCTCTTTAACATACAGCAGATGAGCCATGCTTATGAAAATAACATCAACTCCTCCCTGGGATGGACATGTAGCAATTTGTCCCAAATCCTTGTTGAATTAGTGACTGCCTTCTCCCTGTGACCTTATCCACCCACATCCTTGAAAGGTTATGCTCTTTGCTTTGCCTTGCTGTCCTCCCTGCCCAGAAATACCTCTGGTCTGGGATGATGATGAGTTTTTCCCAAGACAGCCACCCTCAAGAACTCTGAAGGTGATGCTGGAATTTTTCAGAGCTTTTAAATGTTTGCCCTACACACAACGTTTTCAGGCAAGCCTGCTGGTGTGCTTTCCACAGTTATCTTTTGCAAACCCTCAGGAATAGTCTGAGCATCTCCAGCAGTCCACAGACCTCAAACTATAAACTGTGGTGCCCAATTCAGCCATTGGACAGTATGGGAATGATATTCTGTAGTTCATTGTATGCAGGAAGGCGGGTAAAATAAGCATATTCCATCGGGACTCAATAACCTGAATCTGTAAGACAGTCTGTGCTTTAAGAAACACCATCTTCTCTTTTCTTCTTGAGTTTCAGATCATAATTTTCAGATTATTTTATAGAGGGAAAACATGAAGGTCTGTTATTTTTGCAAATGCCTTAGCCTATGTATTCTTATATACGTGTGGGTATATTACTATATATGTGTGTGTGTGTATGTGCATTCTGGTTCACATTCCTGGATAGTCCCTTTCTGCTACCCCCGATGGGTTGTCCCCAGCCTGATCATCCCAGCCTGATCATCCTTTCCAACACATCCTTTCACATGGATTTTTGTCTTCCCCCTCCTTGGCAATGCACTTCCTCAGGAGAAGCCTTGTTAGTAAGAGCTTAATGAAGTAAATGCACTAATTAACCTTCCATTACTCTCCTCATTAAAGCAACCTTTAATTTGGTTGGCAAAGTTTGTCTCCTTTACCATCCAGCTGTCACTTTTCTTCTGCTTCTTCGATCTGTCTTTGGCTTCACACTGGGGGTGGGAAAATCGATCCCAGCCTGATTTTCTTTCCCCTTCTTTCCAGCCAGCTGTAAATGCCAGTCAACAAGAAAGTAATAATGTAGTTTTCCCACTCTGAGAAGGAGAGCTGCAGACATCAATAAGCACCTATTTAAAATGCAAATCGCTTTCTCAATCAGCCATCAGCTTGCACTGGTGCAAGTTTGGTGGGTAGCACAGGGATGCTACGGTCCATGGGCTCCTGCATCCTGGCCTGGAGCCTTGCAGTGGTATTGGGGCAGCTTTGGGGTTGCACTTCTCTGGATTTGTTAAAATCAAAGTGCATGTGGCTCACACAGGTAATATGGGGTTTTGCAAACCTGGGGGGTTTCTTCTGGTTGCCTATGGAGCCTTCAGGTCTCACCCCATTCTGCACCCTTCCATCCCTTTAGTCAGGGGCACTCAATGTCCCCTAACATCTGGTAGCTGGCACTGTCTTTTGTTTCTAGATGATCTCCAAAGGTTTTCTTTCCCCTTCTTTTTCTTGGAGAAAAAGTGAATGCAGGTGGCAAAAACAGTCTGAGATAAAAGGCAATAGTTGTAGAGGCTGAATGAAGAAGCTGGCTGTAGCTTTGAGCTGCTGGTGGGTGACATGCTGTGCCAAGGGACTCACTCCAAGCTGTATTTCTGTCCTACATGGTGATGGTGACTGTATAAACCAGCCTTGAGGGAAAGCCTATATTGCTTCCAATTTTGGAGAGGTAACATGGAGTAAGGAACATAGGCAGTCAGAGCAGGAAATGAGGTGGGGAAATACCTTGCAAATCAATGGATAAATGAAAAGGCTTCCAGGGATGACCATGCTTTCAGCTTCTGCAGGGAATCATCTGGGAGATAAAACATCCCCTGTCCAATTTCTCCCACTATCAGGACCAGATTGTGGTTCAGCCTATCATCCCATGGGGCATTGGTGGTCAGTAGGACAGCATTCCTGGATGTTGCCATGAGGAAAGGACAGAACTTCTCTGTGTTGTGCCTACTGCACATGTTAGAAGTAGCTTGCACCTTCTTTGCCTTCCCACATAGGTTTGGGGAGTACAGTGTGGTCAACCAGTAGGAGAAGAGGACTTGCAGGTCAGCTTCCATCCTTTCTTTCTGCCTGAAGTAAATGGAAAATGTACTGGAAAGCCCTTGCTGAAGAGGGTGAATACCAGGGAGGTAGTAATGAGGCACTGCCATCCAAACATCCAGGGTGAGTGGGGTGATGCAGGGGATAGGCTCAGTCATGGGGAGAGGACTTTTAGGAAAGCAGGAGGGAGTTCAAAGGACACTGGCAGGAATATGAAAGCATGAAAGCATGGCACAGCAGCAGCTCATAGAGAATGGAGAAGGAGGGGAGCTGTCAGTTGGACATATTTGACGTCCTCCAAATATGGACTTTGTCCCTTCTTTCAGCCCTTCTCTCCTCCCCTGGCCCACACATCTCATCTTCCTCCTATTAGCATCTTAATTGATCTTGTTGTTCTCAATCCCCCTGAGTGCTCTGACTCCAGCTGTGCTTAAACAGAACAAAATCTCTTCCAATTTCCCCACCGCTTAAAAGAAAATTGAATCCTTTATCTGCAAGAGAAGAGAAAAACTGCAAATACATGAAACAGTAAATAGTTAAATAATCAAAGCAGGGGATTCCAAATTGCTGGAAAGTTAAACATGAATGGCTTGTCTTCTTCCTGCATGCTTGTTTTTTGAAAACAAAAAAAAAAAAAACCAAAAAAACAAAAACCAACAAAAAAACCAAACAAACAAACAAAAAAAAANCTTCCTGCATGCTTGTTTTTTGAAAACAAAAAAAAAAAAAACCAAACAAACAAAAACCAACCAAAAAACCAAACAAACAAACAAAAAAAAAACCCAAAAAAACTACCAAAAAATATGCTTGCTCTCCTTGTTCCTGTTAAATATTCTTATCAATATAGCTCTGTAAATAAAGGAAAGGGGAGGAGGGAGTTACCAGGTAGCAGCATGATTGACAGATCTGAAGTCCTCGTCTGTTTGTCAGGGCCCAGTGCTCTTTGGCTGTGTTTATCTCTTTAATCTAAATATCAATCCGTAAGACTGAAATGGGATGGAATAGGAATCATGACAGCCTGAGTGTTGAGGAGAGAGACACTTATTGCAGCTTTCACAGCCTCTCCCTGTCCTGATGGAGCTGTCAGGGTAAATGCACAGTTAAAGTGCAAAGGTGGCAAAACCAAAACAAAATCACAGACACACCACATCATACCCCTTCCCCCCCAAAAAAAAAGAAAAAGCCATTTCAGCCTGTGAGGTGGGAAATTAAAATGCAGAGCAAATGCAGACCTGCTCCTGTCCAAATTGCATTCTGCAAAGGCCAAGATGGGCAGCGGGATTCCCCCTGACCCTTCACAGTATTCCCAGTTGGAGATAAGGTTGGGTAGTTTTCTCTTGATGATGATGTGGGAGGTGTCCGGGATGTGAAAGGAGAATTTTTTTCCCAGGGTGCTGCTTGCTGACATTTGAACACCTCGGCTTCACACATCCTTCCCAGCAGTCCCTTTAGGGCAATAACCATCACCTCAGTATGTCCTCTCCCACCTTTAGCAGCTCTGAGCAAGGGCAACTCCATCAGGCTTTCCCACCTGCAAAGCTCCAACAGAGCCACTGCTCCTGGGATTTTAATCTGTTTTAGAAGCTGGCCTCCCCCATACACACAGCACCCACATCTCTCCCAAAGCAGCCAGGGCTCTGTTTCCTTGAGCAAAGAGCTCCCATGCAAATCAGCACCTGGCAAGTGCCTTAGCTGAAGCAATGACAGAAGCAGTGTCACTCCATGAAGACATGATCTCGTGCAGCCTCATGCTGCTGATCAGCTGGTGTTGAGGTGTTAAGGGGAGGCTAATTTACCTAAACAGGGCATTTGGGAGCCATGAGATGTGTAAATCAATCTCCTGAGATCGTTTGCGCCATCCAGAGGCTAATTCTGCCTCAGGCCGTAGGCTCTGCTTGGTCTTCCAATGGCTGATTGCTGTATCCTGTAACCAAACCCATTTCGGTAACTTCAGTCACAGAAGTAAATCTAAGGCTTTCCATCCTCTAAAACACCCTTAAGAAGCAGATACGTGCTGTCTGACTGAGACTCAGGTTTAGTTTCCGGCTCCTGGGGAGTGAGGATGTTGTCTTCCTATAAGCTCAGCCTATGGTTTCTGGACCATGGTTTTCCTTGGGCTTAACAAGGAGCATCCCTGCTGCTCTCTCTGGAAATGCCTCTGCCTGGCAGGTATATGTTTTGGGCTTAGTACTCCTTGCTGACAAACTAAAAAGCCCACTCTCTGGCTGGATTTTCTTCACACTCAGAGCTGCATCCAGTTTCAGGGTGAATTATCTTCATTGCTTCTGGACAAAGGTTGGGCTTTGTCATTCCCTTTCTCCAAGCCAGGATTCAACACAGAACCATAGACTAGTCTGGGTTAGAAAGGACCTTAACAATCATATAGTTCTAAGCCCTCTGCCATGGGCAGGAACACCTTTCACTAGACCAGATTGCTCAAAGCCCCATCCAGCCTGGCCTTGAACACTTCCACAGCTTCTCTGAATAACCTGTTCCAGTACCTCACCACCCTCACAGTAAAGAACTTGTTTCTTATATGTAGTCTAAATCTACTGTTTTTCATTTTAAAGCCATTATCCCTTGTTCTACCACTACATGTTCATGTGCAGGTTAGGACCAGTTTGGCCCTTCCCTCCTCTTCTGCCTTTTGTACCCTTCTCCCTGATGTGTCTCAGATGATGCTCATCTCCTGAATGAAATAGAGTTGCAAATGATGGGAGGCATGACTGGCTTCCAGGAGCTTTTGTGAATACTTCAGGGATCATTGAGGATTTATATTTCCTCCACTGGACTTTGACCTTAATTTCTTCCATTTTGCTGGGCTGTAAAATTCATTAGAGACCCAACAGCAAAGTGATTGAGATGTCAAGCCAGGCAATTGTGTGGTTATTTAATCTACCAGATGTGCTGCTTGCCATTTAGGTGGACAATAGGAGAATATGAAATCAATACAATTTGTTAGTGGAGAACTTGTGCCCAGCTTCAGCATGGATCTCCAGTAAAAACACTAAGACAGGCTTTTAAATGGTCTGGGTGTCACCTTGCATACTGGAAACACATGCTCAAGATGCCAGCTTCTCTCACTCAAGGGGTGTCATCTGTCGGCTCATGTTTTAAACCCTGGTCTCCAGCTATTGCAGCAGCCCAGCTATAGTACGTTACTCTCCGTTAAATCAAGGCTGCCCAGGCAAGTGTTAACCTCTCTTGCAAGGAGCTGCTGTTGCAGGGAACACTGTTATAAAACACAATCAAGCAGGCTGTTGTTTTCCACCGGTGGCTGGCAGAACAGGTGGGGGAAAGCTCCGCAGTTCCCAGGGGGGTTGATTGGCTATTTCTTCCCACCCAGCCAGGTTCAGCACAGCTCTCTAAGGTCGTTAGTGGCGATTGAGCTCCCGGCTCGGCACGCGGTCTGGAGCTGCTGGGGAAGACGGCAGCGGCGGTACATCGGCAGCGCTCCGCTTCCCCACTCCCAACTCCCTCCTTCTCAGCTAATCATGCCACTGGGCTCCAGCTCGGCAATGCCGGCCAGCCGCGAGCTCCACTTGCGCCTGATTGCTGCCTCCCACCAGGCAGCTGCTCTTTAAAGGCCTGGGAAAGAGCGTGGTCAGGGCAGGTGATGCCAGCAAGAGAGCTGTTTTCCATCCGGGAAGGGCATAACTATTTTAAGAAGGTTTTCCATTGGTTTTCTTGATGTGGTTTTGCAGCCCAGCGATTGCTTCTCATGGAAGTTCTTGGCCCTTCACATTTCTCTTCCCCAAATCACAAATCAAACCGCAATCTGGGTGGATACCAGATGTTAGCTGTTACTCCTCTAGCACCTGAAGATTGCAGTGATTACATGTAAGAAGGGATGCTTGCTGCTTAAGACATCCAGGTTTAGGTGGCTCCAAAACTCAGTATGACTACAGGGCATGGCTCCCTGTTCTGGGTTGCTTGTACCATGGTCTAAGCAGCCTGTGACTGCCAGTCTGCACCAAGGAGCAACCACACCTGTCTCATTTTCTTTCCTAGAAAACTGCAAACAAGTAGGAAGCAGAAAGGCATCCTCCTTCTATTAGCTTTCTCCTCTTTCTATTAGCTTTCTCCCATGGCCCAACCACTGGTACCTTGGTTTCTCTGCTGCCTGCCCAGCGTGGGCAGGGAAGCAGGCAGGCAGCAGGAGGACGAGACTCATGCCTGGTCACTCCAGTACCCTGACAGCTTTTTGATGTCCTGTAATTGCTTTCGTGCTACAACTCTTTTAAGCAGAGAGCTTCTGCCCAAAGCAATTTGCTCCCCATCAATTTTTATTTCCTGGTTTCTGCATGTGAGGTAAGGGAAGGAAAACAAAGATGGCAAACAGGAGCAAACTCAGCTGGGACCCACTCTAGCAGCCCCATGCAGATGGAAAGGCGGGAAGGATTTGGCTCCCTTGGCGCTGATGGAGCCATCTTCAGGCAGGCAGAAAATGGCAGCCTGTCTCATCCAGACAGTAACAGTCATCCTTCCAACTTTGGTCACCCCTCTAACCAATCTCCAGCTGCTTATACTTGTCTGACAGATTCTGGGAGAAAAATTCCATAATGGGGGCTCTGCAGGGGATCCATGTTGCCCTGAAAGGCTCTTCTTGGCTCTTTCATCCCTTCCCTGCTCTTCATGCCATGCTCCTTGAAGCTGTTGTGAGTAGAGTTAATCTCGGGCAGTTTAAGGAGTCGTTGAGTGATCTCCCTGGATGATGAATGTTGAAACCATTACAGGCGAAGCTCCTTGGAGCTGTTTAAAACTGAATTCTCCCATGTAAATTTCTGCTCCATCAATCCTGATGACATGTCAAACATTGCTATTGTTCCCTGAACAAATTGGACGACATGCCCTTTCCTGCAGATTTGCCCATGGGACCAGAACCGCTCACCGGCTCTTCGTTTTTGCCTCTGGCTCTGTGGGCCCACAGGCTGGTGGGGAAAGCTGTTCATGATGGCCCCTGGTGGGACAGAAAGGGAATGTCCGATATATTTGGGGATCTCCATTGGGGGATGGAGGTGGATTGAGAACTGGGTGTGGGTATTTTTGTGCACCTGTGATTCATGTATCGGGTGCCCACACCATCCTGCAGCTCAGTAAATTAATCCTCTGGGTTATCCAGGCTTTCCTTCCTGCCACTCTCCCAGAATTTAGCTGCACAAATGTGGATTTTAGAAATGGTCTGTGCCTGTGACAGCTCATAAAAGTACAGATGTGGACCTGCGTTTTCATCCTGCCCTTTTGCAGGCTCCAGTGGGCAAATCCCACTTTAATATTCTGGGCAGGAGAGAAGCAGACGTAAAAGCCATTTGATTGCTTCTCCAGGTGGAACCCCGGGGTACTTCCATCCAGATGCCTTTCCTCCCCTGGCTGCTGAGAGGGATGCGAGCATGCCTGGGGGGGACGACCAGTCAGTCAAGGGGCTGAGCTGTGAGAAAACAGCTGGTACCCAGGGATTGTGAAAGGCCCCAAAAGCTGTTGTCTTGGTGGGATTTGGGGTGCTCTGCATGCAGGTTGCATGTGTTCCCTGGGAACTCTCAGGATTGCTTTGCAAACGGGATGCATGTCACCTCCTGAGGGGTTCGAGCATCTGAGCATCTTTTTTACCCTTAGAGGGAAAAAGTTTGGTAATGGAGAAATAAATGTATATCGAAAATTAAATATGCTGCGCGTGCACGGTTTTGCTTTTTGCATATTCCCTGTCATGCTCAAGTAACCTGCTGAGTTGCCCTGCATTATGTCCATGATGTTCAGTTGCCAGGAAAGCCATCAAGCAGGCATCTCCTCCCACCTCCCCTGGTGTAAATCAGAGTAATTAATTAGCCTGGCTTGTGAGGTGGTGTACGGGGCAGAGCTAGGTTGCCCACCCTGCTGGCTTCTCGTGAGCAGGTCACTTTGTGTCGCTGGCAGTTTTGGCTGGCATGGCATCCCCACAGCTCAGGCTTCAGCTCACCCTCCTGGCTTGGCTCCCCACCACCTCCCACACCAAGAGGCTCTGTGCTCACCTTCTTTTAACCTTCCTCCTTCACTATATTTTTTTTTCCCATCAGAAGAAAATTACACTTTCCCAGTGTTGTCTGTCACTGCAGTAAGCACTTACAAGTGCAATTGTATGGGGCCAAATGAAGGGAATTCATTTTGCCTGTGCTCTGTGGCACTGTCAGGCCTTCTGTAAATCACTAACTCATCACCAGCCGATCCAGATGCGTGGAAAGTGCCTTTCTGGGCTTTGATCTCACAGCAGCCACTTATGGATTAATGGGATCTAGAGGATCACAGAGATTGTAGGCACAGAAATAATAGCTGGGAAAAATCCTGGCTGGAAGATTGAGGGCTGGCTTGTACCAGGCAATTCTGATGATGCTCAAAGCACTCAAGGATTCTGGGGAGAGGGGGCCCAGGGTCCTTGTTGGTCAGCCCCAGCAAAGCTTTGGGGGTTTGCCACCATGATTCATACCCACCCGGGCTGGTGGCAGGTGTTAGGATGGGGAATTTATACCAGTATTAACTGGCTGAGGGAAGCTGGGGTGGGCAGATGGTAGATTAATGCTCCTCCTCCCAGGTGTTTCCATTGGAAAACCAGGCAGGCTCTGCCTGGCATGGTGCACCTTCATAAGTGTCCTCCCTGGTGTCCTCTGAGGAGGGAGGTGCATCACAAGGGGACTTGCCCTCCAGGAGCAGGTGCTGCTCACTCTCTGGGCATCTCTCCAGGCAGATTTTGGCAGGCTTGTTCCGTTTTGTTGAATGCAATTGCAATGAACATGAGACGTAAAACACATCTTAGCAGTGGAGAGGAAAATCAGTGAAATCGGTAAGTCTGCAAGGCTGGCTCCAACAGCCCACCCCTCAGCTGGTGTAAAGCAGCAGGACTTTACACTCAAGCTGGGAAAGCATCGGGGGTGAGAAAAAAATGAATTAATCCTAGCTAGTTTTCATGCCTTTTACTTTCTGCCACCCCATGGTGTGGCAGGTAAGTGGCATACAGGGGTAAAGCAGTTTGGTGTGTTCAAGCTCCTAGTCTACTGTCAAGGGTAATCAAAGCCATCAATAAATCAGGAAGGTTTTAGGAACAGGTTGTGTTCCATGCCAGTCCTAAAATACAACCTTTTGCTGGTATCTGGACATAAAATGTGTCTTTGACTCTGCTTTCTGGTTTCTAAGTAATCCAGACAGGCCTCCATTTAGAAAATATAGTGGGGGTGAAAAAGGGTGTTTTGGGGCTTGCATTCCACTTTCCTCACCTAGAAATTTCCTGCTCCTTTTTCCTGCTGCTGTTCATGCATATTTTATGTATTCATTAGAGAAAAAACTTTAAAACGTGCATAAATCTTGCCTTGCTCATCCGGAGCTGACACACTGCGTTTTGCACACCTTCCCCAGAAGGTACTGGTTGCTTAGCCGTGACCAGCCTGCTCCAGCTTTAGCAGCTGGCAGTGGTGTACATGCAGCCACTTCTGCACTGGACTGGATGAGAGCTAGCATTGCATGCTCATGCCGCAGCATCCCGAGAGGTGTCAGTCTTTCAGTGGGGTTGCAGCAGACTGCACTCCCAGAGGGGCTGCCTGATGGGATCTGCTTGTGAAAGCAGGATCTGCATCTCTTTCCTTGCTTTTCCTGGTCTGTATTTTAGTTTGGTGGGGGGAGTTCTGAAGTGGGATAGATTTTTCTTTTTTCATGCAGCAGCCCCAGCATGCTGCCAGCCTTGAATGCGTAGAGAATGAATGGCTGGACATGTGCTTATGGGTCTTGACTCTTTGACTTCATGGGCCCAGAATGGGTGGCCCACAAGAATGGTCCATGTAGACATTTATTTCACTTGCACTTCCCAGATTAGCTAAGTGCATCAGGAAAATAAGTAAGCATAAAATTTCCCACTGCCAAAGGTTTGGGGAGTGATGCTGAGAGATGCTGATGGAGGGCTGTTATCTAGAGCAGGCTGGGAGTCAGGGATGTGCAGGATAACTCAGGGAAGCATAGACAGCCTCAGCCTTTCATCTCTCGGGTGATAAATGGCAGCACATAAGGTATGCACTGGCGTTGCCTGCTGGCATCTGGGTAGAAGGAGGTAAATAGGACATAATGGATTCACTAGTGTGTGTAGTGCAACATTCCCATAAATACCTTCATTTATCAATAAACTTTTATTTTCTCAGGCAACTGACAATGACGTGGGCACATACGGGAAAGTCAGTTACTTTTTCAGCGATGACCCTGACCGGTAAGTGTGACTGAGCCCACCAGTATGATTTTGATTCTTCAAAATCCTCTTCTAACTTCACCAAGAAGCCAGATGGCAGTTAAGGGCATTAGTTATGTCCTACATACATATTGTCCCTGTGATACATCCTATGAAAACCACACTATGGTGTCTCCTAGCGGGGTAAGTTAACTTGAGCACATGCCTGATGCTCAGCACGTTTAATCACTTTGCTAAATCGGAACCACAATGGAGAGACCAACAGTTGTTAGCCCTGGAGCATCGTGTGTTACTCACTCATGATGGGTAGTTGGGAGAGGTATGTGGGCTGCCCAAGCAGAAGGGATGTGGGGGCCTCTGAGCCCCCTTTCTTGGCCTGTAAAGCAGTACTGAGGGTTTCTACCCCACCACCTGTGCTAAGCTCTTGGAAATGTTCTGGGACTTAATATTTTTCAGAAGAAAGCCATGAACTTCACCTGCTGTGGTGCTAACTCTCAGGCCGCTGCCACTCTACCTCTCTGTCCACAGAATGTGGTCACCAGGGCTTACCCTCTCCCTTCTTGTCCCTGCAGTTTCTCACTGGACAAGGACACAGGCATAATCCTCCTCACAGCTCGGCTGGACTTTGAGACCATGCAGCGCTACACCCTGACCGTCATTGCCCGGGATGGCGGTGGGGAGGAGACGACGGGACGTGTCAGGATCAATGTCCTCGATGTTAATGACAACGTCCCCACCTTCCAGAAGGAGGCATACCTGGGGGCTCTGCGGGAGAATGAGCCCTCCGTCACCCAGGTGGTCCGGCTCCGGGTGAGGGACTGGAGCAGCTCCTCCACTTGGGATGTGCTGTGGGAAGACAGGAGTGGGTTATGTCCCCATCCACCCCTGCTGTTGTCCCTGCTGCCATCCCTCTTGTGATCCTCCTAAAATATGCTTTGTTCTTTACTGTGAAGTGCAGTTAGGTGCGGTGCTGCAGCCAGGAGCTGCTTCCCTCCTTCTCCTTTCCTCTAAATCCCGTGTCTGTGCAGCATCCTCTGCACCTAGGGCTTCTCCCAGGGCACAGGCACTACCTCTGTATCACCTTGCTTTGCTCAATAAAGCCAGCAGGCACCTAGGGGAAGGTGCTCTGTTGTTGATGGAGCTGTAAGCATCTGCTGTGGAGAGAAGGCAGGTAGAGAAGGCTGTTTGCTCCTTCAGCACAAAACCAAACTTTGCCGTGATGCAAAAGCATGGCTTTCTTTCCCACCATAGGGTCAGGCTGGATGAGTAATGCAGGGAGATCAGGAGAGGGGGACCCCGGGAGTTGTTCCTGGGATTCAAGATGGGAGGAGAGGCTGGTTTACAAGCCTCCTCGGGGTGCATCTTCCCTGACGAGTGCATCTTCCTCCATCATGTGTTCACTATTCTTGGGCCCAGCCTACATCTCCCATCCCCTTGTCTCTTTACTGTTGCACATCACAGCTCCCATGCTCATTTACTTCCTCTGCTCACTCCCCAGGCATCTGATGAAGACTCCCCTCCAAACAACCAGATCACATACAGCATTGTGCAGGCATCTGCCTTTCAAGATTACTTTGATATTGCAGTGTCAGAAGGGTATGGAGGTAAGCACTGGTCCAGGGACCATGGAGCCCTTGACAAGCAGAAGCAGCAGCTCAGGCTGCATTTATACTCCTGCAAGCATCATATCAGCAGGCTTTAGGAAGTTGTTCTGGCAGCTTCTCTGCTTGTTCTGACCTAACTTCACCTGCAACATGTTCCTTTGCAGCAGGACTTGAGCCAAGCCACTGCGGAGCTGTGTTTCTGTGGGTGTACAGCTTGCTCTGGGTTATGCTATCTCAGTAATGCCCAACACTTATGTTCTAGGGGCATTACCACATCAAGCAGTCACTGTTGGGCCTGGGGAGCTGGTGTGGATGGGCCACACTCTGAGCCTGCCAGCTGTCCTACTCGGTGCATGAATGCCCCCTGAGTGCCCTGCTTTGCATCCTTTCAGTGATCAGCGTGAACCACCCCCTTGACTACGAGCAGGTGGCCAATGGGGTTATTTACCTGACTGTGATGGCCAAAGATGCTGGGAACCCACCGCTCAACAGCACCGTCCCCGTCACCATAGAGGTGTTTGTAAGTACTGTGTCTGACCAGTCTGTTGTGGTTTCTGTACATAGCAGTGCTCCACAGCAGTGCCATTAACTCATCAATAACTCAGCAAGCCTATTTTGCCCTTGAATGCATACATATGGGTTGTGATTACCCATGTCTCAAGTATGTATATATGTGTCTGTAAGTGTCATGTATGTATGTGTCCTTGACATACTGGTTAAAGAAATACCGTCCCTGTCATGTGATAAGGTCTGAGTGGCAGAGGGTGAGTGAGAGTGTCTCTGAGGGCTGTCACCACAGACAGGAGCAGATGGGCTGTCCTGAGCCCATGCACCTCCTCCCTCTCCTTGGTTATGCACAATGCATTGGGAAACCACTGAAAGTAATGTGGCAACAGCCGCAGCTGAACATAGGGTGAGGAGAAGAGTTGGAGGTGGGATGGAGATCTACCCTCTGCTCTTGTTTTAGACTAGAGAGGTTCATTGAGCACCTGGTGAGCCCTTCTCTCGGGTCACAGGGAATCCTGGCTGCAATGCTTTTCATGGCCATAGCCAGGAGGCACTTGCTGCAACTTGAATGCAGAGGAGAAAGCTTTGGCTGTGCATTCACACTTGTGTTGGAAATTATCAGTCCCTGAATCAATCATGGACAGTAGATTATTTATCTCCCCAACACTGGCTGTCCTAGCCCAGCTGCAGGCTTTGCTGAGCTTCTCATGTGCAAACCCCCTCGAGGAGAGGTTGCTGTTAGGAGAGGTTAAAGCATCACAGTGTTCCTTGGGAAGATTAGATCAGATTGTCACTTTGAGGCACATTGTGGTTTGAGGACATCTGAAGGGAGGTATTGGCAATGGGGACAGTTTGGTTGATAACTTGTCAGTCTTGCAGTGATGGGATCTAAGCCAGGCTGGCAGCACCATCAGTCTGAGAAGATGAAGAAGATGAAGTCCACAGTGCTGTAGGATGAGAGTGAAGTTCCAAGAGCGTGCCTCTCTTCCAAATCCCCCAGCACGCTTGGGAGAGGGGGACAAAAGCAGTGTGGGCAGGGTTAGTGGTGGTTAAATACATCCTTCCGAAACTGTGCTTCAGACAGCATAAACACCTCTTTCTAAAGACCACATTTCAGTGGGTCATCTCCTCCAGGTTGAGCCTGTACATTGGTGGGTTTTAAGTAGCTGTCACTTTTCCCACTCTCAACTAAAGGGATTTTCTCTCAACTGGTAAAAGAAAAGGAAAAAAAAAAAAAAAAAAAAAAAAGCAAACCAAAAATAAGAAAAAAACGAGGGGAAAAAGTTTTAAAACGGAACTTG
>NDXB01019240.1:0-83819 GCA_002631895.1 Agapornis roseicollis
GCTGCTGCCACCAATAATAATGATGATAAGGGAAATAACAAGGGGAGAGAGTACAACTGCTCAGCACCCACCAACTGATACCCAGCCTGACCCAAGCAGTGATCTGGGCCTTCCGGGTAACTGCCTCTTTGGTCAGTTTGGGTCAGGTGTCCTGTCTCTCCTTCATCCCAGCTTCCTCTCCTCCCTGGCAGAGCTGAGACTCACCAAGTCCTTGCTCAGACTGAACATTGCTGAGCAGAAACTAAACCCATTGGTGTGATCAGCGCTGTTCCCAGGCTGAGAGTCAAAACACAGCGCTGCACCAGCTGCTAAGGAGGAGAAAAACAGATGTTACATTATGTTGTTATTTATACAGCTGAACCCAGGACTGTAAGGTAGGGTAGGACAGGATGATAGACTCCTGGATGAAATGATCCAGCGCCGACAGTTTTAATCATGCAGGATTCTTCGCATCATCTGGAAGCTTGGGTGTTTATTCTGAATTACAGATTTTGATGGCTTTTTTCATAGAATCATAAAATCTTAGCTTGGTTTGGGTTGGAAGGGACCTTCAAGCTCCTCCAGCTCCAACCATGCCAGGGCCACCTTCCACTGGAGCAGCTTGCTCCAAGCCCTTGTGTCCAACCTGGCCTCGAGCACTGCCAGGGATGGGGCAGCCACAGCTTCTTTGAGCACCCTGTGCCAGAGCCTCAGCACCCTCACAGGGATGAACTTCATAAGATCCCATCTCAATTTCCCCAGTTTCATTCCCTTACTATGAGACTTTTTATCATGAACCCTGCTCCAGGAGGAATGCCTCTTGGGAACTGGAGGAGCACCTTTGGTTTGGGCTTTGCTCAGGCTGCTTCACATAGTACAATTTTCACATAGTTTGATGTTTTAAGAACAGTTTTACAAATCAAGCCAATATGGTTCACATTGTCCACAATCATTTCCATTGCTCTGCTCCCTGATGGGAGTCAGGGCTCAGTGATAGGCAAGCAACAGCTATTACAGCCTTGACAATCTGTTCAGCGGGGGTTTGATTCAGGATATAGTCAACAGGAATAAATGTCAGACCATCAGTTTCTTCCTTTAATTGTTGACTTCTGTACCACAAAGCTTAGTTTATTAATGTTTACTGGAAATAAAAGTAAAGCACGGTTATGTTTGATGCTTCAGTGTCAGCATATAGAAATAAAAGGAGTTTAAGTTGTGTTTTACCTAAGATTCTTTTGGACTGGGAAGTGAAGCTGAGGTCACATTAAATGAGTAACAGTGACACTTGGGTCTTCAAATGTAATAATCTCACAAAGCAGAGATGCCAGTTTTCTGGACACTAAAAAACCCAAAAGGCTAAAGAGAAAATAAGCTTTTTATTGGCAACATTGGGCTGAGACCAGGGAAATGTGGGTTTATTTCACTGTTCTTGTTACGCTGCTGGTGTTGGACACATTGGTGACTTTTAAGGCACCTCTCTGCACTATCTGTATATCTTCAATAACTATCTTGTTGTACTCACATACTACTGTAACACAGAAATCCATGTTGGAGATATCCAGGCAAATAGTTCCTGCTTTGTTTCTGCTTCTGCAGATCCACTGGTGAGAAACTCCCATTTCTAGCAGTTGCTTTTGCTACCTCAGTTAGCATTAGTTGCTTTTACAAACTGAAGTTAAAGGTGCAGGTTATAAGTTATTAATTAAATACTAGGTAGTATTCCTCTCGTAACAGAAAATAGAAAGCTATTTAGAAATCCTTGGACAGAGCCTGCAGGCTTGCTGCCTTCTTGTTGAGCTCCCTTTGCTCAGCCAAAGATGATGGGCTTTAAATAGAAACATCCTGATTTAATCTTTTCTCTTACAAATATAGCACATATATGTAGTGCTTTGTCATGTAACAGTTGTCTTGGTATTGTTTGACTTAATGATACTATTGCTGATCATATTATAGAATCCCAGCCTGGTTTAGGTTGGAAGGGACCTTAAAGCTCCTCCAGCTCCAACCCCTGCTCCCACAGGCAGGGACCCCTTCCACTGGAGCAGCTTGCTCCAAGCCCCTGTGTCCAACCTGGCCTCCAACACTGCCAGGGATGGGGCAGCCACAGCTTCTCTGGGCCATCACCCTGGGCCAGCGCCTCAGCACCCTCACAGGGAACAGCTTCTGCCTTATCTCCAACCTGAACTCCCCCTGGTTCAGTCTGAACCCATCACCCCTTGTCCTATCACTGCAGTCCCTGCTGAAGAGCCCCTCTCCAGCATCCTTGCAGCCCCCTTCAGACACTGGAAGCTGCTCTGAGGTCTCCACGCAGCTTCTCTTCTCCAGGCTCAACAGCCCCAGTGTTCTCAGCCTGGCTCCCTGTTTTCTTAGCCTGAATTCTTTTTTCACATGATACAGCTGGAGATGATGATCCCAAGTTATCCACAGTGTCCCTCAGATGAGTATAAGACTGGTATGTCTGTAAGCCATACTAAAAGGAATGCATAGAATTTAATACCATCCATCCAGCTTAAACCATGGAGCTTTTCTTAACAGCAGGAGTTCTTGAAGAGCCTTATTTCTCTTTCCTTCTACTCTTCCATCCCATCTCTTTTTTGTTTTCCCAAGTGTAGCTACACAGACAGTTGTGCTGATACTGTGCAGAGGGTGGCATGGCAGTGAGAGTTTCTCATGTTAGTGTCAGCAGTGCTGTTGTCTGCTATCTAATAGCATTGCACTTCACAAGCCAAGTGTAAATGGCGTTTTGCAGAGTGGATGTCATTGTCACCCCTCTTTAGGTTTAAACCAGTCTGGATTCAGAACATGTAGACCTGCTTCAGGTAGGAAGAGAACCTGATGAAGAGACTACAGATCTTTTTGGTCTCTCTTACTTCTCTCATGCATCCGAAATCCTGTTCCTTTTGAATACTAAAGGAATAAAACAGGATCTGCTCTCTTTGCTCACTCCTTTCAGCCAGTGTTTTGTCCCAGTAGGCTTACCTGAGGGCTGCCATGGTGGAGCTCACTCAAGCAATGTGTTTGACTTTCTGCTACTACTTTGTATGAGTGATTCTGCTTTGACAGTACATTCCCTTGACTGGTGAAACCTTTTGCACCACACATGCCTTATGCATGCCTTTGAATCTGAGTGAGGAGGCAAGAATTACATATTTCTGCCTTTTGGATAGAGCTGCCTATTGCTTCAGCAGTTTGGCTTCATGAAGGGGCTTTGGCTTCAGTAGTTACCCCTATTTCAGTTGCTCTGCAACCCATAAACCCCTATAAGAGGATATCCTTTGAACAGCTTCCCGATACCTAAATTCCATAAAGCCTTTATTCAGTACATTTATCTATGAAATGATGATCATTTCATAAATGACAAGTTTAGTTTTCCCTACAGCAACATAGATATTTAACTTTCTTCCTTTGATCAATACGGTCCATTAGGAATGAGAGTACTCAACAGGATGAAATATTAATTGTGCACTTTTTAGCTAGATGCAGATTCATTCTGAATCAAGTGGGAGCAGGGGGATTCGGGCATAATAACTGTGTGTTTTTCTGGTAAGCCCCAAATCATGAGCCTAGTTGCAGGGGGATGTGTGTTTTCATGGAAGTATTTGAGCTGTCGTGTGAAGTTTAAATGTGCTTATTTGGGTAGGAAATAGGTTTGAAGCATTGAATTGCTTAGTGAGTTACATTAACTTTAAAAATTCCACACATTAATGGAGGGGGTAAAGCCAGTTCTTTCCATGTTTGCTGTAATCCCTGTTGCTCCTTTCCGAAAGTCGTGGGTCCATTCATGAAAGCTCCCCTCGGGCAATCACCAGTTTCTCACACAGTTAGCTACTCTGGGGTCTGCCATGGAGAAAGCAATCTTGAAATGGGTTTTAGTAACGCACAAAGTCATAACTAGGAATTTTTTATTGGATATCAATTAGTAATTCAGATAGCAAAAGATATTCTGGGAGGTGGAGTAGGATGGGTTAGAAAGGGCCTTGAACAACCTGGCCTAGTGGGAAGTGTCCCTGCACATGGCTGGGGGTGGGAACTGGATGCTCTTAACGTCCTTTCCAATCCAAACCATTCTGTATTCTATGGTTCTATAGTTATTATCTGGTAATGTTGTAGTAGGATAACCATGAGGGCAAACATGCCTCTTCATCTGAACATCCCTTTCCTCTTCTGGTGAGTCCGGTTGATAGGTTCAAAGCAGCATGCTCATGTTTCAGCCCACCATAGGTTTTCTGTATTTACTTACATTGAAATGTTAAGTAATTTTATGGTCTTCCTTATGAAAGCAAGTGAGGGAAACTCTTCCTTCACGCTCCAGTGGCCAATAGTTAAATTGGCACATTCCCTGGTTTTGAGTGCTGGAAATCCACCAAGTCCCCTGAAAATTGATGGATGCTCTCATTAAGGGCAGTTCTTGCTGCTGGCTGCAGCTCCGTGAGCCACTCACAACCAGCGAGGACTGACTCTTCACTGCAGTGGTACATCTGGCTTCATACTCCCTCTCAGGGACTAAAGCCTCTTGTTTTAATACCTTAAGCATCCTTTGTTGGGATTTTGTATAAACACAAGTAGATGATTTCCCAATTACAGTATTAAGCCCAGGAAGGTTAAACTCGGTCTCTATTATTAATTTGTTCTGTATATTGTAATCTTCTGTTGCTGAGATTTACAAATACCTTTCCTAAGGATATTTATTATGAGCCCAAGCCATCTGTGACATCAAAGCCTACAGATCTCACAGCCCCCACTTGGGAGCATACAGAAGCAACTCTTCCTTTCTGGAAGGGACCATGTTTTGCAGAGTTAATGGTATGATTTTTCTAAGCAGCACGCACCTCTGTCTGGTTACAGGGTGAAGAATGAATTGCCAATTACCTCTACATGTTAGAACATGACACTTCACATGGCAGGAGGCTGTGCTATCTGTTTAGTTAAGGCCCCCAGTGATGTAACCATCTGAAATCATGGGGTGGAAAGACAGCAATCCTTGATCAGTCGCTAATATCAGTGTGTGTGCAAGCTGTGGGAAGGGAGGTCAGTGGCACTGACCTTTGTTTTCCCATCAGAGCTCTTGAACAAGATGAAGTGATCAAAGCAGGATGCCAGTACATCAGCATGATCTCATTACTTTGGAAGCTGCATGCACAGATGCTGCTCTTGCTGGATCAGGTGTCACTGATTTACATTCGTAACACCTCCGTTGCAGCTCATTTGCTACTACTTGTAATTAACCAGGCTTCCCTCTCTTTTCTCTTTCTCCCTTCCAGTAGTGTTGGGCAGGGCTAAACCAGGGTCAAAAATAAACCACGGTCATTCTACTTAGACTCCATCCAAGTGAAATCCCAGTTGTAAAGCAGAAGTATGCATTCAACAAATATCAAATCATTTGCTATGTTGCAAAGTGCTGCCATACTCAGAAAATCAGGTTTCTACAAAGGGTGTTAAGATGTTGTATAAAGCAGTTAAGCTGCCTGCTTGCCTCCTAGCTCATGTGATACTAGCTCAAGAGTAAAACGTTAATTCCTGTAGTAAAAAGCATTACTGGGCTTGAAAATCCTGGCTTGTGGCAGGTATATGGCGCCAGCCTTACTCTGTAGCTAAAAGGTAAAATGATATAAAAAGACTCAATGGTATGAAAAATACATTGCTTTCTTTTACTTTGGGAAATAGGTAAGACATGGGGCATGCAGAGAACAGTTTTGCTCTAATGGCTTCTTCTTTGAGCAGAGCTGCACTTTTAATTACAGTTTGTCTTCCAATATTGCTTTTTACATTCCTGTTTGCTTAGGGCAGCCTAAATAAAGATGAATCTCAGTCAGATCTGAGCCTTGTTTAGCAGTCAGGGTTTCAGCCCAGTGTGTCCATGAGGCCTGTGGTGTTTGAGAAATGTTTCTGTATCCTCCAACAGTCACCCAGGAACCTGTTGCTGTTTCATTGACATTTGTAATAGGAATCACAGATCCCAGCCTGGTTGGGGTTGGAAGGGACCTTAAAGCTCCTCCAGCTCCAACCCCTGCTCCCACGGGCAGGGACGCCTTCCACTGGAGGAGCTTGCTCCAAGCCCCTGTGTCCAACCTGGCCTCCAACACTGCCAGGGATGGGGCAGCCACAGCTTCTCTGGGCCATCACCCTGGGCCAGCGCCTCAGCACCCTCACAGGGAACAGCTTCTGCCTCAGAGCTCAGCTCAGTCTCCCCTGTTGGGGCAGGTTCAAGCCATTGCCCTTGGCCTGGCCCTGCGTGCAAACTGCTAAATTCTTTTCTGTACCTGCTTTTTGATTCTCTCACTTATTAAACTGCTGCGTTTTTAAAGCATGAGCCCTGACATCTGTAGGAAATGCATGTATTGGCTATGAAATGCCCTAACCAATGTTTTAAAGGTGTTTACAGTATCTGATAAATGCATTATCAGATTTTCTTGGACATGAGCTTCATGCTTTAGCAAATCAAACCTCTTCTCCTGATGTTTTTGAAGGGAGGATTTCCTAAATATTTTAGGTTTACTTTGGCATTAAAACAGTTTGGATGTATAGATGTGACCTGATATTTGGGTGGCAGGCTGCACAAGTAAAAGCATGAAAAGCACACCACCTTCTAACCCTAAAGAATATGAGAAGACACAAAGCTATTTGGTAGGAGAACTATTTTCCCATTACCGTTAATGGGGCAGTGAAGTGTTAGTGAGTTTGCAAGTGCTGTGCGTTTCTATAGAGGATCTATAACTGAAATTGGAAAACTTATCAATGTTTAAAGAAAAAATGTCATAAAGCTGCTTTTGCACTGTCCTGCCTTTCCCTTCATCTGCCTGCAGTCGAAAATCAAAGTCCTGAAACACTTAAAGCACACATTAAAGCCTGGAGGGAGGAACTGAATGAAGCACATAAAACTATTATGTGTATCTTTAAGGAGACCATTCGAGTGCCATGGCTGTGGCTATAAACTCTATAAAGATGGACTCCCCTGTCTAGGGTATGTTAAGATGGATAATATTCCATAGCAGATGCTGCACTGTGCCATACACATTACTGGAAGCAAAAGAAGATCAGGATCGAAAGGTTTTGCAAGACAGGCTTTATAGATCCACGTGTAATAGACTCTCTCTGTCTACACTGCTTTACTGTGAGTGAAATCTTGCTCTTGCATGGGCTGATGCGATGCACTCCCTTCTCTTCCATCACATCTTGTATTTTCCCTTTGCCTTGACTAGACACAGTAGTTTGGCCAAAAAGTGGTTGTAACCCTCTCAATATAAAGGTGCAGTCGCAGCATCAATGTAGATTTTAAACCAAGTTCTTTATAGAGAAATTCAGTGTCGAAGCCAATTCACCAGCTCTTCTGTTAAGTATTTTGGCTCCTTTAGGTAGAGAATTGCAGATACTCTTCTGGACAGTCTACAGAGAGGTTTTGGTAGTGTGATTGATTAAGGGTGAAGCTTATCTATGTAATGGCTCTACCTCCTGTTCTCTTTATTTTAAACCTGGGGACTTGTTTCTCCTCTCTGGTTGCACAGCATGACACTGTGTAGGGCAGAAGTCATCTTCGAGTTCCTCAGTACCTGGTAAACCTCATATTTAGGCAGCTAAAGATTTTGGATCCTTGCAGTACAGATGTGGGAAGGTCAAGCTCAGCACCCTCTTGTCCTGGATAAGCATTGTAAACTAATTGCTTCCAGATAATACCCAAATTAATAGAGATCAGGCATTCCCCCTTCTTCTCCTTAAGAGGATGTGTGTGCCACTCAAATAAGTTTGTTCCATCGGATTTTGAATTCTGTGCTTGAATATCACAATCCTTGGTCCCATAGATCTCTGCTAAAAGGAACTGATAACACTGATAATTTGCACTTCTCACTATAGTTCCTTGAATACCCTATATATTTTCCAGGGGTCTCTATTTTGTCTGTGTAAACTCCTATCATAGTACAGGACACATTTCTCAAGCCAGACCCAATCTAATCTGTAATCATTTTATCATATAGTGAAAGAAATGAGAAAAGCAGTTATTCCTTTAAAACTTTCCTTGTCACTTAACATGAGTCCCAGTTTCAGGCCATTTAGGAGATCCATTAAGCCACCGGGTTGCTCCTGTGCATGCATTAGTAACAGACTCAGTGTAATATGGAACAGTCTTGCTATATCATGGACACGTTTATGAAGATTGATAACAGTCAAGGTTCAGTATTAACTTTTATTGTCAAACAGGCTGCAGGAGAAACGGGCGAGTATTGCTTTGCCTTTGATTTATGAAAGGGTTGCTGCATGAAAAAGACATCACAGAAAATAGCTCTGCTGGCAGGAGCATTATAAAATCGGGCTCTAAGTAGACCAAACAATAACTAGCTATAATTATGTTCATTATTGCCTCTCTCAGCTCCCTGGACCTTTGGTAGGGTGCTTGCACTCGCTGCCATGTTAGCTTTACAGTGGACTCATCTTTCGCACAAAGTGGGATGAGTGTGGTAAGATCCTGCCAGTCTACATAAGCAGCAACCCCAAAGGAGACCAGTTTTGTTTGTGGCATGGTAGGAAAGAGGTCATTTAAATTTTACCTGCTTGTAGAAGTGGTGCTAGGAGGAGAAGGAGGAAAGATCTGGAGAAAGAACATGCTGTTTCTGTTATACTTTGCATCACTGAGGTATTTTTGCCCTACATTATTGCTCTTTTCGTGTTTTACTCTTCATCTGTAAGGGTTATTTCAGACTCTCTTCTGTTTAGACCCCTTAAAAACAAAACCAAAATTCCCAGCAGGATGTCAAGGATCCCCAGTTTCCATCTGCAAACGGCAAGAAGAATTCTTGTCTTTCTCTTAGCCTGGTACCATCCTTTCTGACGAGACGTGCTGCAGCAGGAGCAAGTTAGCAGCAATTAGCAGTAACCCTTCAGTGAGAACCAGTTGAAATCAAAGGGCATGACCTAACTGTGAAAGATTTTAGTAGTTGATCTAAAGTTTGTCAAACTTGAGATACTCTAACTTAAAAGTGCTCTGCTACCAAACTACTGGAAGACATTAGCAAAAAGAAATAGCGACTTAAAAATCATAGGGGATAAGGTTATAAACCACAAAGCATCAGAGTGACTTTCTTAGACCAGACTGAAGTTCCATTAAATAACTCAGCGTCTAATTAATGATGCCAGCACACAGCAGATGTGCAAGGAGAGACCTTCGTAAGACCTTTGGGATTTAGGAATGATGTTTCCCTGCGATATGTTTCCAACAAGTAAGCAATGATGTTTCCTTGCAATCAGGTTTGGGTCTCCCAATACAACAGCGAGGGCAGAGGAGGCCATGGAGCTGCTGCAAGGGCTGGAGCAGCTCTGCTCTGGAGCCAGGCTGAGAGAGCTGGGCTGGGGCAGCCTGGGGGAGAGAAGGCTCCTGAAGGGGAGACCTGAGAGCAGCTCCAGGGCCTAAAGGGGCTGCAGGGAACCTGGAGAGAAAGGGGCTTGGGACAAGGGCCTGTAGGGCCAGGCCAAGGGCAATGGCTTGAACCTGCCCCAACAGGGGAGACTGAGCTGAGCTCTGAGGCAGAAGCTGTTCCCTGTGAGGGTGCTGAGGCGCTGGCCCAGGGTGATGGCCCAGAGAAGCTGTGGCTGCCCCATCCCTGGCAGTGCTCAAGGCCAGGTTGGACACAGGGGCTTGGAGCAAGCTGCTCCAGTGGAAGGGGTCCCTGCCTGTGGGAGCAGGGGTTGGGGCTGGAGGAGCTTTAAGGTCCCTTCCAACCCAAACTACTTCAGTATTCTGTGAATACCCTCTGCATTCTGTTAAACTGCTTTCCAGGTACCATCATGTCCAGTATTAGTCTCAGGAAAACATCCATTAGCAGGCAATGAAAAATTATGAAGTGAAAAATTATTTAAAAATAATGAAAAGTAATGAAAATAATGCAAACAAGCATCAATATTGTGCTTTAGAACTCATCTCCAAGCTCAGTCCATTATCTGTTCATGGTGAACGGTGCATTTTCCCTAGTAGGATGCTAAGAGGGCATTATGTTTTAATAGTTCCATAGCACATTGTACAAGCACATTAAAACTAAGATACCAAGATACATTTTAGCAAGGTCCAGTACCGGCTTATTATCAGCATGTTTGCAGGGTGATTATTACTCTGTGTGTGTGTTTGCTAACACATTATTGTTGTTGCAGCCCAGCTGATTATATTGTATGGAAAGGGTGGCTCCCCACAGCAAGACCTGGGGAAGCGCACTGTAGCCTTTGTAGCTTGTCAGGGTGAATCCAAGCCTTGTTTGTTAAATAACTTCGTACCCAGATGAAAACCAGGCATTTATTCTCCTATCTCTTAAGATTGCAACCTTCAATTCCCTCAAGTCATCATCACCCACAGGGGCAACAGTGCTTGAAGTGTTTAACTGTTGATTGCTCTTTCTGTACGCTACTACAACTCATAATATCCTAGTTTTGTGGTCAGTAACGGGCTTCTGGGCCTCTTGTGGCTGAAGAAAACAGTTGAACTTATATTGCTCTAGAGAGTAATATTCGGATAATAATGTGCCACGAGATAGCGTCTTGTGATGCTTCACATTGAGTGCAGTAGTTGACCTTTGCTATAGATGAGAAATCGGTGTTCTTATTAGAACACATTATATAGAACCTATATAAGGGAAAGCTGGGGTTTTAGTGCAGTAGGTTAAGGTGCTGTGAAGATTTTATTAGCACAGTTTTGGGATGACCATGTTACTCACACGTTTACAAAGCCTGAAGTGAGTTGTATAGCTCTTGGGAAATAAGTGGCAGTAGTAAATCTACAGCATGGTGTGCTCTTGTGTATTTGGTTTATGCTGCACATTTGGGCTTTTGGCCTTTATTTGGGTCTCTCTTTGTGTGTGTGTGTGTGTGTGTGTGCTTTACACACACAGGGAGGTAACAGTACATGGAAAATTAACATGGGGCAGGAATGAGGACTTGCAGGTGTTGGTCAATGAGAAGCTCCCCATGACCCAGCTTCAGCGAGCGCTTGAGCCCAGAACCCCCCCGTGTGCTGGGTGCACCCCCAGAGCGGGAGCAGCAGCTCAGGGAGGGGATCCTGCCCCTCTGCTGGGCTCTGGGGAGACCCCCCTGCAGCCCTGCTCCAGCTCTGGGGCAGCAGCACAAGAGGGACCTGGAGCTGCTGGAGCGAGGGCAGAGGAGGCCATGGAGCTGCTGCGAGGGCTGGAGCAGCTCTGCTCTGGAGCCAGGCTGAGAGAGCTGGGCTGGGGCAGCCTGGGGGAGAGAAGGCTCCTGAAGGGGAGACCTGAGAGCAGCTCCAGGGCCTAAAGGGGCTGCAGGGAACCTGGAGAGAAAGGGGCTTGGGCCAAGGGCCTGTAGGGGCAGGCCAAGGGCAATGGCTTGAACCTGCCCCAACAGGGGAGACGGAGATGATGTATTACTAAGTTCTTTTTCATTTAAAAATCAGAAATGTTGCATTGTAGTTTTACATAGTATGTAATGCTCGTTAGTATAGCCAAGTAATCCTGGAATGGCAATGGTTGCAAACCACTGCATCAGCCACTTCTGTGACTAATGTCAGCCAAACCATTAACTGTGGTTTCCAGACACTCAGTCTACCTCATCATGAGCTCTAGCTACATCTAAAGAGAAGGGTTGATTCCCTTGCTGCTTGCTGCAGCCTAAATCTCCATAGTGCCAAAAAAGCCCTCAAAAGTCCTAATGGTAAGAAATGGCAGCACCTGGTGTTGCTTGCCCTGGTGATCTTTGGTCTCCTCACAAACAGCTGAGCCAGTGGAACCTTGCCATTCTTCATTAAATAATTTTGAGGGCGGAGTAATGAGGCAGAGCTCAAGTGATGCCACATGCAAACTCTAAAAATAATCTGTGATTTACATTAGGAGGCTTGGAATACAAGTGTTGATATGCTGATCACGTAGGCATGGAACTGGAGGGCTTTGCTCAGCTCAGACAGAGCAGATTTGACTCTTGTGGGGGGTTTGGTTTGGGTTTTGTTCTGCTGACTTGGACAGAGTTATGCATATCTGAGGTGATTGATTTTTGTCTCTCAGCTTGCCAAACTTGAGAACTGGTTTTGATCAGTGCGAGACCAAGAAATTCTTTATATATGAAATCAGAATAGTTAGGGTTGGAAAGGACCTTAAGGGCCTTTTAGTTCCAAGCCCCTTGCCCCCTATCCTGGCAAGGACACCTCACACTAGACCGTGTTATGCAGGACTCTGTCCAGCCTGGCCTTGAGCACCACCAGGGATGGAGCATTCACCACTTCTCTGGGCCATCACCCTGGGCCAGCGCCTCAGCACCCTCACAGGGAACAGCTTCTGCCTGAGCTCCAACCTGAACTCCCCCTGTTTCAGTCTGAACCCATCACCCCTTGTCCTGTCACTGCAGTCCCTGATGAAGAGCCCCTCCCCAGCATCCTTGTAGCCCTCTTCAGACCCTGGAAGCTGCTCTGAGGTCTCCATGCAGCTTCTCTTCTCCAGGCTCAACAGCCCCAATGTTCTCAGCCTGGCTCCATGCAGGAGGTGCTCCAGCCCTGAGCATCCTCATGGCCTCCTCTGGGCTTATTCGAACAGTTCCGTGTCCTTCTTATGAGGAGGACACCGGCATGTGAACTGCACACCGTGCTGCAAGTGGAGTCTCATGAGAGCAGAGCAGAGGGGCAGGATCTCCTCCTTTGACCTGCTGGTCACGCTCCTTTGGATGCAGCCCAGGGTACGGTTGGCATAGAGATACATTACATGGCTACAATATGTTCCATGTAGATTAAACTGCTCCTTCCAGAGTCTGTTCCGATTAAAGATTATAATTGCCATGTTATTTTCCTCCACTGTAGAGACATGCACGTCCCTCTTAAAAGTCTAAATTTTGTATCATTATCTGTGATTATTTATTTTAGTATCCTGGCATTCAGTAAAATCTGTTCCTTAAGCTAAGTACAATAAATGTGCATCCTAAATTTGGGTAATTCCAACACGTTATTCCCTTTGCAGCTGCAAGGACCAGCTGTGTGTAAGGTACATTTGTATAATAATATGTTGATGTACTTTGTATTTTAAGGGCTCCTTTGTTGTTTTTTTCCAGGGAGAGGAATTTTGTATACAAATAGTGCTTTGGATAATAAAAGTCAATTCAGACCAATTTAAATCAAAGTATTCAATCTGATTTTGTCTGTAGGGGTTGATGGGAGTCTTGTATTCATTTGATGACTTGCTCATCAAGCTATGTGGAGTGTAAGCAGTCACAGCATGTCACCTCAAAGGTCCGCTTAGCTTATTGGGCAATGGCTAAGAGTGGGTATTTAGGAAACACTGTAAAAATAGGGGAATTATGCAGTGATACCATTTTGCCTTCAACAGGTGGTGGAGTGGGGCTTTCCTGAGCCAAACATTGTATTTTTGTTTAGAATCTCTTAGAATCACAGAATAGTTCGGACTGAAGAGGACCTTAAGGTCATCCAGTTCCAACCCCCCTGTCATAACCAGGGACACCTCACACTAAACCATGGCACCCAAGGCTTCATCCAGCCTGGCCTTGAACACCCCCAGGGATGGAGCACTCACAACCTCCCTGGCCAACCCATTCCAGTGCCTCAGCACCCTCACAGCAAAGAATTTCTTCCTTAGATCCAATCTAAACCTCCCCTGTTTCAGTTTGAACCCGTTCCCCCTTGTCCTGTCACTGCAGTCCCTAATGAAGAGCCCCTCCCCAGCATCCCTATAGGCCCCCTTCAGACACTGGAAGCTGCTCTGAGGTCTCCACGCAGCCTTCTCTTCCCCAGGCTGAACAGCCCCAACTTTCCAAGCCTGTCTTTGTATTGGAGATGCTCCAGTCCCTGCTCATCCTCGTGGCCTCCTCTGGACTTGTTCCAACAGCTCCATGTCCTTTTGATGTTGAGGACACCACAACTGCACCCAACGCTCCAGGGTGAGGTCTCCCGAGAGCAGAGCAGAGGGGCAGGATCAGCTCCTTGGCCCTGCTGGGCACGCTCCTTTGGATGCAGCCCAGGATACGGTTGCTTTCTGGGCTGCGAGCGCACACTGCAGCCGGCTCATGTTCATGTTCTCATCGACCACCACCCCCAAGTCCTTCTCCTTGGGCTGCTCTCAATCTCCTCTCTGCCCAGCCTGTAGCTGTGCCTGGGATTGCTCCGACCCAGGTGTAAGACCTTGCACTTGATGGTCTTGTGTTACTATACAGTGACTCTTGTGTTACTATACAGTTCTCTTTTGGACCTGCATGTGCTTATGATAACCCCAGTGTCCTCTAGCAGTGGCTACCAGCTTTTCATAGGATTATAGGATGGTTTGAGGTGGAAGGGACATTAAAGCTCATCCACTTCCAATCCCCTGCCGTGGGCAGGGACCTCTTCCACTGGAGCAGCTTGCTCCAAGCCCCTGTGTCCAACCTGGCCTTGAGCACTCCCAGGGATGGGGCAGCCACAGCTTCTCTGGACACCCTGTGCCAGCGCCTCACCATAATTTTTTCATGATGTGTTGTTTGGAAAGGATTAAACAATTCTGTCATTGTAAATACTTCTAGAAAACCTCTCTGGCTTCATCTCTTGCCATTGATAATTTCACAGATCCATCTCACGTTCACTTGCAGTTGTCTTTCAAGCCTGGTGAGATCTAGTCCTAATGTTATATCCTAAACATCTGAACATTTACCTTGGCAACTCGTTCATCAGTCTAATTAGGATTCACAACCAGAAAATCTTTTTTCTCATTCTCATCCTAATGTCTTCCTGTTGTAAGTCCCAGCCCAACAAGGGATTTAAGAATGTGCATAACTTTACACATGCAAATGTGGAATTACTCACTCCTTGAAGTTCTGCTCGTATTTATGCGCTCTGCCAGATTTGAGGTTGTAAATTCTCTCTGTTAATCTTAGAGATGCTCTTTCCTCCCTGAATGCAATAAATAAGTAGCTGCAATACAGGGAATGATTTCCACTTTGCTTACGCTACAAGCTGATATCCTGCCAACAGACCAGGTGGGAAATACTCACTATATAAACAAAAAGCATCTATAAAGGTCAGTCGTACTATCTGCTGCGCTTTGTTGTTAAACCAGGTTTTTGTCCACCTATTGAACTTGACTTAGTACTCTTCAGACATAATTAAATGTCTGTCTTCAAGCAGAGTGTATAAATATGCTGGAATCTGGCTTTCCTCCTCATCTCTGTCCTTAAATTTCAAAGGTCAGAATGTTTGAAATAGATTTTTATTTGAAGAAGGCTGGGGGAGAGATGAAATAAATGAGAGGATGACAAACATTTGCCAATGATTTTGTCAGTGCTGGGATTTTAGGCAAAAGAAGCTAAAAATAACAAGGGCAATATTGACACTGGACTTGATCTCTAGTAGCACAAAAGATACGTACATCAGCAGGCGGAATAAGTTGTATTCCAACTTGTGCAGGAGTCGTTTGTTTAGTATTACTACATGTGTTTCGCATTCCCAACTGTAGAGCAGAAACAACTGTGGTTCTCTATCGCCATTTCCTCATAGATTCATTAGGCAAATTCTTTCCTTTACACCTTTTGCAGAAGTCACACTATGTACTCATGTGTAAATAAAAGCAAGAATCAACTCCACAGTACTTGATCTTTTGCTGGCAGCACTTCCCACACGGTAATTCTGAGGGCTTTGTGTGGGCACAGCTTGATTATGGACTGCTTCATAGCATCGCTTGTAGATATTCAGAACTCAGATCTGCAGTATTAACTTCCAAATGATTTTGAGAAGAACAGAACCATTTGGTTTGTGCTTTACATGTTTCATAATGCGCTTTCAAGTCATCACCTACTTCATGTGCGAAGACAATGTTTAAAAATAATTTAATATAAGGAGTAAATTGATTTCAGACCTAAAAATACTGGTTGCGGTAGTAAGGACCTTGGTTATCATATGCCCTTTTGTCCCACTCTCTGTTTTGCAACTCTTCTCTGTTCTATGAACAAGTCCTGCGTATTCACTCTGCATTGATGCTGTTGGAAGTGGCTCTGTTTGGATGAGATGCCCTTAAAACAGGAATAACCCCTTCACCACCTTTTGTGTCAGGATGGAAAATACCACTGTCTTGCTGTTGCTCCAGACTTGTTGCTTGCACTCCATCTTTGAGCTGACCTTCTCTTGAGGTCTTCTCAGCTAGGCTTATGTTTCTCTCTTGTTGACTGTAGGTAAAGTGTCTCAGACATGGTCTTCTTCTCCATCTGCTTAGCTAAATCCATCACTACTCAGGCTACCAGTCACTGCAATGTTCATTTTCACTTTGAAATCTTGCCCTGATGATGCCTGTTGAAAGCAGTGCTGTTTCCTACCCTAGATTCACCATCTCCTTTCATCCTGCCACTGGCTTCCCCATCATTGTGATCCCATGCAAGTTGCACATCTACGCTTTTGAAGTCACTTATGTCCCATATGTGCTTCCCTGCTGCTTCCAATTCCCTGTTTATTTTCTCTCTGACCTGTGTGTGATGCCACCTTCTATTCCTCACTCATCCACTGTTCAAACAAGCACCACGTTTCAGTGTTTCTCAGGAGGAATTTCTCCTAGACATAGACAACATTCATTGATTTGCTGCCCACAAAAACCTCTCAAAATCCTCTTGGTTGCTCACAAAGCACTTGAAAACAGCTAGGCTGTTGTTATACTTGATGGGCTGCCTATCGTAGAATTGTTTAGGTTGGAAAAGCCCTTTATATCATCACGTGCAACCATTAATCCAGCAGCTCCAAGTCCACCACCATGTCACTAAGGGCCTCGTCTACACATCTTTTAAATCCCTCCAGGGATGGTGACTCCACCACTTCCCTGGACAGTCTTTTCCAATGCTTGACAACCCTTTTGGTGAATAGATTTCTACCCAATTTCCAATCTGAAGTTCCCCTGCCACAACTTGATTGCCTCAGTTTCCTTTTGCTTTAACATCTGTTTGCCTCAATGTGTTGTTTCTTATCTTTGTGTACATTATAAGCCCGTTGAGAACAGAATCATCCTCCTTTCTTTGTTTTGCTTTGCATGCTCCCTAGTGCAGTTGGAATCTGATCACAGCTTGGCTCATCTCCTACATCAGTAGGAGTTAATAAAACAGGTCAAGACATCATCTCCAGCACCCTCCTGTGCTGGTGTATTGGGTCTCATTGATATCACATTCATTTATAGGGGTTTGTTTTGGAGCTAAGACTTTCCAGCACACACGGGGGACTGTCCCCAGTTTGCTGTTTGGATTTGGATGAGCTGAGCTGCTTGTTTGGAAGGGGAAGCTAGATTTCATGCTTAAGGGATGCAGGTTGTGCTGTACCGTGCTTGGACCCAGAGGATTATCTCTGCTGTGTTTTAGTTAGTAGCACAGAAGTAGCCTCAGATGTGAAAGGTCACACAAATAAAACCAGATGCTTTTGATAGGTGTCAGCATTTTAATGAGGAATAAAATTAAGTCCTGGATACTTCTGGCCATCTAATGGCACTGGTTTTTTTTTGCCTTGCATGCTATTTTATCTCCCCCCCCATATTAAATGACAGTTGCCTCAGGTCCTGATCTGGTGGGATTATGCCAGATACCTACACAGTTGGAAACTCATCAGCGATTCAGATTCCTTCAGTCAGACTGTCAGTTTTATCACAAAACTTGCACAGCTTACCATGGTGATTTCCCTTTTCCTCTTTAGTAGACACTTTGTTTGAATGCTATGAAGGGGCTTCTCTCTCGGAGCCCCCAGGAGTACAATAAGCGATGCTCTTTGAGGGAGGCTACATGAGTACAAAGTCCCCTTCATTAAATTTTCCCTTCATGCTTTAGCATAGACTATTCCTCTTTAGAACACTCTCGTTTGCTTTTGTGTCTTCATCCTCTTACCTTGATGAGACTGTGGTGCATCAGCTTGATGGAAAAGGTGGGGGTGCTGCTCCGCAGAGGTTTTCTTCTAGCGCACACAAATAACTCTGCTGGCATGCTTGGTGCTTGAGGAGCAGCTGGAAAAGGGAAAGCAGATCAAGCAAACTTACTAACCCCCCCTGTTACCAGCGTGCCGTGTGGTGCAAGGTGCAGATCAGACCACTGTTGGTATTGACTTCAGCCAAGAAAAGCCTTTGGGATTTCACGTGTGTGTATGCTGTAAGGTGGTTATTGAGTTGCACTGGAGATGAAGGTGTGTCAGGGTTCCCTGGCTCACTCCCAGGGTGTGCATTTTACCTTCGGTTTAGTTGTGAAATTCCTAAGCGAATAAATAGATAGAATTGTGGGACAATTTCCCTGCCCTATATCCCAAAACCACAGCTCTCTCTCTCAGGACATGGGATAGTTCAGGGAGGGGATGTCCTGCCTGAAGCAGAGCCAGCTCTGGGAACAGACCAGGTTGCTTTATCCATTCAGGTATTTAAAACTTCATATTTTCACTATAGATTCTATATAAGGAATCTATGATTCTATGATAATGACTGGGTTTGCACTGTTGACTTACAAGGTTTTTCTTTAAATAATGCTACAAAGTGACCCTTATTCATAGGGACTTCAGAGATGTTCGCTATTAGATAGGTATTTCATTTCCCTTTTGAGGGGTTTCCTTGCTGTTGGCAGTTTCTGACCATGCATCTGAGAGTGCTGTCATCCATCATCAAACAGAAATCAATCACAGACCCTTCGATGAGGTTACCATAATGCATGATGCAACCTTCTTTCCTGAATGGGACATCCTGCAGCACGTGGTTTATGGCCATCTAATGTTAGACACTAATCTCATTTAGTGTTTTCCCAAAAGTGCAAATGGGGCATTAGGGTCACGTAACAAGCACAGCAGATCAATATGGAAACGGTGCTCTCCTTCAACAGACTAATCCAAGAAAATGGACTTTGTTGACTTGAAGGAAGTGGCCCTGTTTGCATTGACCTGCATTGGGTCTGCAGTGCCCGGAAGGACAGTCAATGGGCTGAGAGCATGTCTTGAAAAATCATGGCTAAAAAGTCATAGTATAAGAACAAGTAACTGTGGGGCAGGAGATGATGTGTCTTATAGGGATCCGGTATGGTTGGCAGCATAAAGAGTCCACTGAAGCATTCAAATAAAGGACAATACGTGGACTTGGAACTGTCACTGATGGCATGGTTCAGGGAATAAAGCAATCAAAACAGCTCCTTAATGTGGGTTTCAGTACCCCTCTTGAAATGGCTTTAAATACATTTACTGAGATTATATAGCAAAGTGTCCAGCAGGCCATTTCCTTCCCCCTTCATGTTTATAGAGGAAGTCACTTTAAAATGGCTTGTGAATAAAGGCATAGCTAGATGTTCTGAGTGTATTTTTTTGTTAACTCATGGTCTATTCTATTGGTTTATCAATCCAGACCAGGCTTTCAGGCATTTAAAATGAGCTCTGGTTTAGTTGGACCTGTATCATCAATGCTGCGAGTCTTAACATCTACAGAGAGCATATGTGGTGCTTCCTCTCATGCTCCATCCTGATCCAGACCCCTCCATAATCAGTGTGCAGCAGTTTATGGTCATACATTTTGATGCCTGACACTCCTTTGAAGTGCTTGCTGATATCAGCAGAGGGGGGATTAAGGGAAAATCCTCATACCTAAGACTCTACAGAAGTTTGATCAGAAAGTGCGTAAGCACCTGGGACTGCATTTGAATTCTGGTTGTCACAGATGTAGGGTAATGAATGAAAAGAGTAAGAGGGATATTCTATATAGGTACATACTGCAAAATCAAGGTGACTTAACATTCCTTTTCCTTAGTAGTGCATCTTGAGTGATGGCCAAGAAGTCAGTTCCCCTAAGGAACATCATTGTGCTTTGCCTTTCACTGTCTTACTGTAGCAGAGATCTGCCTTGGCAAAATGGGAAGGAACAGAATATTCATCTAAGGATGCTGTGGCTGATGAGTCTCAGGGTATTTTACAACCTTATTGAACTAAAAATAATGTGAGCTGGATGTTAAAGCAGGCACTGTCAGGCTTTCCTCGTAGGCTAAACGGGAAGCTGTAGTTCACACGCATAAAGCAAATGGTTGTTTTCAAGGCATAGGAGCTGTAAATGATTCTTTAAATTCTCATGGAGTTTTTTCCTGCTGTTGAAATATTTTATCTTTGATGCAAGAGGGGTTTCACTGTGGTTTGAGGGTCTCTTATAGAAATCAGAACCTTCGAAAGTATTTATAAGGTAAATGTCCTGGTAGCTTTAAAATTTCAATCGACTTCTTGTCTCTGAAACACTTCACCACCCCCTTCCTTTTGAAATAGGGAAGTATTGATTCCCATTTTAATTCTGTGGCACTGCCAGTGTGGATAACATTTTATGAATTGATGGGAATCTCAAGATCTTTGTCCAAAAGAGGCTGGATTTTGCAAGGTAGACTAGAGAAGCTTCCCTTCCTTTGGCTAAGATTGCAGGCAGAAAGATGTACTGCACCAGCCAAGAAAGATGGTAAAAGGAAGGAATCCATACAGTAAAGAAAATAGACAAAACTTGCACATCTGGTGTCAGGATTGGAATTGAGGTGATGGTGAGGAGGAGGCACCAGAAAGAGTGGCTGGTCAGCAAAAGTAGATGGTGAAATCAGCTGAAGGTAGCAAGGTTTCTGTAGTCTCAAGGTCAGCCCAATGGGTGATTTCACTTGTGTACAGGGGCAATATTTAATAAGTAGCAACATGTTGTAGTCACAGGGCTATAGAGGAATGAAGCTTTCCTGTGCTTCTGTGACTTTCTCAAAGGAAGGTGAGATTGGATGTGCTTTGTCATTGCTTCAGTGTGTACTCATATGAAGTTGGATGTTAGTTTTCTCTGCCAGCTGGAACTCGACTACTGCATCAGGAAGACACTTGTGATCCTAATAGCCAGACTTCTGCAGCTTGTGCTGATGTTTGCATCAGATCTCACCCACTTTAACCCAACTAGCTCTAGAAACAGCCTTTCTTTGTTACTCTCAAGTGTTTTCCTTCACTACTGTTTAGTTCCCTTCTTTAAAAAAACAACTAAAAGAGTTGCATCCCTCCTGAAATGCTTTTGAGAAGGAAACCAAAAGGTTGTTTTCTCTTTCCCCAGGAGATACCAGACTCATCCGATCTGTGCTGATCTGCAGGATAAGATTCTTCAGTGTTATCGACAGCATGCTCAGGAGACCCTGAGCTGCTCTGCCCTGGCTAGCCAGTACCTGCACTGTGTCAATCACGCCAAACAGGTGAGTTAGGGGTATTGCCACTGAAATAATGATGGGATGAAGAAGAGAGGAGTATCTGATTAGCCCTTCTTACATGTTCCCAGTGTGTGTGTACTCAGATGCTCTGTGGAGCCCAGGTTCAATTTATTTAAATGCTGGGTTTCCATCTCTTCCCTTGGGAAGCTATTGTGTAGTGTAGTAGCTGTCACTGTTGGCATAATTTTCCTAGTATCTACAGTTTTAGCAGTAAAAAACCTGGGATTAAACTACATGGTGCTACTTGTCACAAGTATGACAAATGGATGTCTCAAACTAGATTGCTCACCAGTTGGAAGTCTTGATTTCTTTCATGTTGATGACACTTCATCAGGAACTATAGTGATAGGACAAGGGGGAATGGGTTCAAACTGAAACAGGGAGGGTTCAGGTAAGATACGAAGAAAGAATTCTTCCCTGTGAGGGTGCTGAGGCACTGGCCCAGGGTGATGGCCCAGAGAAGCTGTGGCTGCCCCATCCCTGGCAGTGCTGGAGGCCAGGTTGGACACAGGGGCTTGGAGCAAGCTGCTCCAGTGGAAGGGGTCCCTGCCTGTGGGAGCAGGGGTTGGAACTGGAGGAGCTTTAAGGTCCCTTTCAACCCAAACCACTCTCATTCTATGATTCTGTGTAGGAGACAATGGTTACATGGCAGTGCTAAACCTGTTCCTCAGCCCACAGTGGTTAATACATTTCTGCAGTGCTGTTACTGTTCGTTCTGTTTACAGTCAGTGTGCTCCTTTTTGCACAAGCAGCCTGGCTGCATTGGCAGTCTGGAAGACAAATTCAGCTACCAGCTGTAGCGTGGTTGTTCTCTGAGCACTGCAGGATGAGGACAATTTGTCTGGCTGTCTGGGCAGCTCTGAAATCACTTTATGATATTAAATTTTGCTATCATTAGTGAGAAACTTAAAGAGAATCCATGTGATGACAAATAAAAGTCAGTGAGATCACCCTGTCCTTTCAAAGTCATTCTCTTCAATATATCCTTTGTCAGTACATCCTCTTGCCCACTTGTTTATGCTCCTGAGCTCCTTCATTAATAGAATCACAGAATCACAGAATGGTTTTGGTTGGAAAGGACCTTAAGATCACCCAGATCCAACCCCCCTGCCATGGGCAGGGACACCTCACACTAAACCACGTCACTCAAGGCTTCGTCCAACCTGGCTTTGAACACTGCCAGGGATGGGGCAGCCACAGCTTCTCTGGGCACCCTGTGCCAGCACCTCAGCACCCTCACAGGGAACAGCTTCTGCCTTATCTCCAACCTAAACTCCCCCTGTTCCAGTCTGAACCCATCACCCCTTGTCCTGTCACTGCAGTCCCTGATGAAGAGCCCCTCTCCAGCATCCTTGTAGCCCCCTTCAGACACTGGAAGCTGCTCTGAGGTCTCCACGCAGCTTCTCTTCTCCAGGCTCAACAGCCCCAATGTTCCNGCTCTGAGGTCTCCATGCAGCTTCTCTTCTCCAGGCTCAACAGCCCCAATGTTCCCAGCCTGCACCCAGAAACTGTCCAGCCTCCCACATCTCCCTGCTCATGGAAACCTTTGCTGATGTCTTAGCCTGAGGCTGTCTTTCAGAAACCTCAGACCCTTTATTTTAAGTTTAGATTATGGGTGAGCCATGCTTAGATGCCCAAGCATGAGAAATCCAGCCAGCTTTGTCAAGGTGCCTTCCTTGGGTATAGGAGCTCTGGCTCCAGCTGGAAAAATCTTGTTCATCCCCTTCTTCCCTTACACTGTGCAGTTCCTCATTGCTTTTTGAACTGGATTTTTTTCCTTTAAATTGAATCTATTCCATTAATTTCTATGACAAACAATTACTGGTGTCTAATTTATTTCTAAGTTTTCCTTTTGTGTGATTTTTGTATTCCGGAATCCAGTTTCAAGATCCTTGTCCATGGGTGGGTTTGAGACGTCATAGATAGATGACCTGGGAACAATACTAGGTTCTTATAAAGTCGACTAGATTTACACCATGGCTTCCATCATCTGGAACACTAATTTATTGTGTTTGTAATTTGTATTATTCTTTCAAGTAACTGAAAAAAATCAGCTTAATTACATTACGTGTTTAAACTATAACTGTAATTTGTATCTGATAGTAATTCCTTCAGAAGACTGTGATGAGGATGAATTAATTCACGTTCAGAAGGTGCAGGAAAAGGAAATTGCATAAATATGAGTGTTGGGGTTTTGAACCCTTTTAAACACCTTTTTTTTGTTGAAGATCTTCAACCAAACCTGTCAAGTAGTTAAAAGTGTTCCCTAAATATTTATTCTTCTCCTTCACACATGCTTCAGGATTAGGATTCAGGGAGGTTTCTCTCTTAGGATAACAGAGAAAGAGAAGCCTTTTATGGTGGATACATTTGCAAGCAGGAGCAATTGTTTTTCATCACGAGCATCGGGCTTTTCTAGCTCATCCTCCATGTGTCGCAGCTGTAATTGTAGTTATTGTTACTCACTGATTGCCCAGAAGTCCAGACCAAATAATTGCTAGATGCTGTTATAAACTGCCTCAAAATTACCTTCTCCGTGCGCTTGGTTGGAAGTGGGAGAAATAGCAGAGCCAGAAATGAAAAAGTTAACTGACACTGCCTACAAGAAACAAAGAGAGAAGAAAATTTGCTAGAGGGAATAGACCAAGATATTGAAAAGCAAATAAGTTAACTAATCCGATTTCCTGGCGCTGAGTCTGGGCACTTGTGCTCAGGCTGAGCACATTCTGTGCCTTTCATAAATTGAATTTATTGACTCCCCTTTCTTTCCTATCTTGCTTATAATTATCTCACCCTCTCTTCTGTATGCTCCTTATTTCTCATCCTGTCGGTAATCTCATGTCTCTATCTGTCCTTTTCTCCCCTTGTTAGAAAAGCCCAGAGAGTTGTTAATTCAGAGGAGTTTGACACATCGTTGTATCTTCACTTGAGATCTTTTCCCTAAGTCATGAGAAGCCAGTGAGATAAATTAAACTCCATTATTAATGTTTGAGTTTTATTCTAATAGTAATGGAGAGAAAAACTTACTTAATGGAGCCATTAAGGGGAAGATATTAGGGCTGTCTGTGGCATAGATTTGTGCTCCCACTGCTGAAGTAACTCCAGATTCAGTCGCTGCGCTAATACAGACCATCCAGTGGCATTTTAATCACTTACCCTGGTCTGCTGCCCGCTGATATGGACAAGGTGGCTGTTAAAATACCATTCTTCTTCCCCTGTTTTATTTTTCCTTGGGCTACAGGGCATCCAAATTCATACATGGAAACACAACTAGTGTATACCTTAATGAAGTCTGGCAATATTTTCCTATTAGACCTCTGAATTCCAGAGGGATGCAAGTCTCTGCAGGCAAGTGAGATTTGAAAGTACTTCAAAGAATGATACCAACAGCTTCTGGTGTTTGACAGCTACAAAATGTTATTCCTCAGCCTCTTCAGCATTATTTCAACCATCATTGTAATTTGTAGGATGGAGTGGTCCTTAATCATGCATCCTTGTCAGAATGAAACCATTATTTTAACCTTATCCTCCAGGATTTTTGCTAGAGACCATCTTCTACTCTAACAGAAAAATACGTGAGATCAGAGCAGCTGAAAATACTGAACTGCAGTGCAATGAAAAGGCCTTGTCTTTAATGGCCAGCATTTCATAGACTATGAATGGCACCCTGTGCCAGTGCCTCACCACCCTCACAGTAAAGAACTTCTTCCTTACATCCAACCTGAACTTAGACTCATAGAATCTTTTAGGTTGGAAAAGACCTTTAAGATCACTGACTCCAACCATTAACCCAGCATTGCCAAGTCCACAAGTGAACCATGTCCCTGAGTACCACACAGAATCATAGGATTAGAGAATGCTAGAATGGGTTGGGTTGGAAGAGACCTTAAAGGGTTCTGGCTCGGTTTCCTCTTCACAGAATCCAAATGGCAGGTCAGTTCCAGCAGCAGCCTTCTTCCCATGATCTCCTCTCCCTGGGTTTAGGTGTCTATAGACAGTGACCATTTCTGGTGTGGTGGGACAGACTTTCCCAAGAAGCTGTGAAGTTCAGCAGGGAAGGGGCTCTGGGTTTCTGAGGCCTTAGGGACCACTTGTCCCACTGCCTTCTCTTCCACACAGCTTTCACAAACCAGCACCTTCCAAGCTCCCAGCTGTGCATCCTGTCTTGGCATTACCCAAAACACAGCATGGCAGTGACTGGAGCTGTTCCAAGGAAGAGCCTTTGTCATGGAACATCCTACCTTCATCATCAATCTGCTTGGGTGCCACTAAGTCAGGGAGAGTTGAGTGCATGGCCCTGCATGTCAGTAAGCAGCCACAGCACCAACAGGGAAGATGAGTTAGTGAACTGCAGCAGAATGCTCTGCCTGGGCTGGAAGCATTCCTGAAGAGCACAGACATGATCCCTGCACAGGCAGTGAGCGAGAATCGTAGCAGCTGCATGCAGTGCACTGGCTGGAGTGATGCACAGACAAGAATGCAGCTGCCAAAGCCACAGCACAGGTATCGTTTATGTGCTGTGGGCTGGTTTAGTTGAAGTTTCCTGGGACAAAAGCAAAGGCAGCACTGCTCCACCACCCTACCTCCTGTGTGACAAGGCGCACAAGAAGCAGCTGTGACCTCTCCTCCCCTCACAGGCTGCAGTCATGCTGCTGTATTCCAGATGCTTCTCTCTGCTCCAGGAAGAAAGCACTTCCGATACAAGATGAGCAGAAACCTCTCCTCTGGAGTCAAACTCTGTGTCTACAACGTCTTCCCCTGTTTCAGTCTGAACCCATCACCCCTTGTCCTGTCACTACAGTCCCTGATGAAGAGCCCCTCTCCAGTATCCTTTGTAGGCCCTCTTTAGATACTACAGCTGCTCTGACATCTCCACGCAGCATTACTTTTATTGAAGGAGGTTTATTATGGAAGAGTCAGACTAGGTTCCTTCATTGGTGTTGTGAAAAAAAACACAAGGAAAATGTTTAAAATACATTAAGTTCTTATGTGATAAGGAGTCAGCGAAGAACACTAAAAAACCCCAAAACTTGTAGAGAAAACCAAAGCCCTGGAAGACTCCCATTTGTCTGAAGATGAGATTTTGTGGGGAGAAATACGTGTGTGATGAACAAATCCCTGTGATTTCTTTCCTTAGGATACTAAATAAAAGTAACACAATTGTACTCAGATCTTTGGGGAATTTCCTACCTTAACTTCTGCGGTGTTAAATTTATGTAAAGTTAATATTCAACCCAGTGATGGCTTCGAGCAAGTTCTGTAATAGCACTGCAAAAGGAGTCAAGGTAAAGTAGCCTTCATCAGTTTTACAGCAATCTCCATGGGGATGCTGTCAAACTGAGCTTGGAGATTTTGTTAACTACCATGAGTTTCCCTTAGTTTTCTCTGTAATGGCACCTAGGGAGCATAAAACCAACTCCTTCCATTCTGTCAGCGTGTACTTCTCCGTGGATTCTGGGGCATGTTGTGATCACCATCTTTTCATGTGCGCGCTTTCCTGCTCCTTGGCGCACCTCTTAATCCTTGTAGAAACACTCCTTGATCTACTTGAATGGTTCACTGGGTTATTCTTAGTAGTACTGTGAGGATTTGGTTGAAGACATACATGAGAGCAGGCTTTTTAGTCCCTTTATTTCATATTTTCCTAAATCCTAACTTCTGTGACACAGACAGTTCAGTCCAGGCTGGCAAGACTGTGCCCTGTCTGGCCAGATACTGATGCTCAGATACCCAGATCATCTTTTTTAGGTCTCCTTTAAGACTTCAAGGTTTACATTTGTGTTTGCTCCTGACATTAGCAAATCCCTTCCTACCATTTCTTGTAAGGAGACTCTTATGTCTTCTCCATTTTATGGATTTTGTAGGAACAACAATAGATTGCTGGAGCAGCTCTGCTCTGGAGCCAGGCTGAGAGAGCTGGGCTGGGGCAGCCTGGGGGAGAGAAGGCTCCTGAAGGGGAGACCTGAGAGCAGCTCCAGGGCCTAAAGGGGCTGCAGGGAACCTGGAGAGAAAGGGGCTTGGGCCAAGGGCCTGTAGGGCCAGGCCAAGGGCAATGGCTTGAACCTGGGAGAACAGAGGAGACTGAGCTGAGCTCTGAGGCAGAAGCTGTTCCCTGTGAGGGTGCTGAGGCGCTGGCCCAGGGTGATGGCCCTGAGAAGCTGTGGCTTGGCTGCCCCTGGCAGTGCTGGAGGCCAGGTTGGACACAGGGGCTTGGAGCAAGCTGCTCCAGTGGAAGGGGTCCCTGCCTGTGGGAGCAGGGGTTGGAACTGAGTGCACTTTAAGGTCCCTTCCAACCCAAACCAGTCTGGGGTTCTCTGATTCTATGCTGATTGCCTCAGTCAGTGTCATAGTCCTCCAGTGAACATAGATTGCCCCAGCATGCTTTTACTGCTTAGCTTGACAGTGCCCTGTTAGATCCCACCGCCTGTTCTCCTTATTGATCTAGACAAGCAGTACCCATACCTATGCCCCATTCTGCTTCCCCTTTATTTCTAGATCGTGGCAGTAGGAAGCTCTTAATAGAGCCTTACATATTGACCTTGCAAGTCTGCATGTTCATAGTAGAGGCCAGGGCCTCTCTGGAGTCAAGACCTTAATGGCAGAGCTGCCTGGTATGGCAGGAAGAATAACTCTTGGAGCACTTGTCAGATCTTTACTATAGCTCTTGGTGGCTGATTGTGCATGGGAGGGAGGTGATGAATGAAGCACAAGGTCAGTGCAACATGTTCAGACTATTGAGCTTTTGGGTATGACTCAGAACACAGGAAGGAGGTAGGTAGGGGAGATAGTGTTCTATGACTTCAGGATATATTTCCTTGAGTATGTAATTGCTGGGAATGGGATTTATCTTATTTTAAGGTCAGGGGTTTTAATTTCCTTAATAGCCAATAGCACTAGAGCCATGATAGCATTAGGATGGATGAAGAGGAATCATTACTGCAACTCTGCAAGTCTCCAAATGGCTGGCTTGTGGATTCCTCGGATAGCTTCATTCTGCTCCTGTGACTTGTCTCTGTGATGATGTGTGTGTTGACAGTGTTTCTTTTCCTGCATTTTTATTTAAGCAATTGCAAATCCTAAGTGGAATTGTAGCCGAACTTCAAGGAGTCTCTGGAATAAGTATGAGTTACTGAAATATGTGTTTCTCCCTCTCTCTTCCCCCCTTCCCTGACCATTTTCTTAGCAGAGCATGCTTGGGAGAGGAGGATAAAGGCATTGTCCAAATCAAGCACAAGACCATCAACTAATTTCAGCAGAAGAGCATTTTTTACCCCGAGAATATGACAGCCCATTTACAGGACAGGCCAATAAAGAGGAGAACTGGAAGAGCCATTTCAAGAGCAGCAGCCATCACGGCTCAATCAGTGTGACCATTTGAAGAGCCAAGACCTGTATCTTATTACATCAGAAATCACAGAGCCGAAGATACTGTTCAGTCTTAGTAAAGTCCACTTAGTGGTGATTGAAGGAAGGAAAAGAAAAGAACCTTTCACCGACCTGAGAAAGGGGAAATATCCTTCAAATGCTGCTATTTCATTGTAGAATCTCCTCTAAAACTCTCTGTCAAAGGCACGGGTATGTAACACTTGGTGTGCCAGGATGTGGTGGCACTTTGGGAGCAGGTCAGCCCCTGCTCCTCACTGTACAGCCTGTTTTCCTTACCATGTATCATGACTTAAATTGTGCTTTAACTTATTTCACAAATCATGTCACTAAATGAAGTCTCTCTCCAGGCCTTCTGCTGGAATGATGTTAATGATCCAACACTTAAGATGTATCATGGCCTTTATTTACATGAAATGATTCTGTTGTGCTCCTCGGTCCTATCAAGTACTGACGAATATGCCTCACTCTGTAGCAACAATAAATGTATTTTATGCACAAGATTGATGGTTCAGTCTGTCTCTCTTTCCATTCCTCAGGGGCGGATGGTGTTCCCTCTGCTGTGTCAATCATGTTTCACCAGCAGATGTTATTGACAAAGCTTTAGAGCATAGAACTTCTCTGCATAACCAACCTCAGTTTCAGGAACAGGACTGACATAGAACTGTTTTCCATCACAGCAGCCTAAAAGGATCCCACATGATGGTGTGCTGTGATTCATGCACCACAAGTTTCCTTCTTTGAGAAGTGAATGAAAGGGCATGGAGTGCCTAAACCTGCAAAGCATCTTCCTGCAAGTACCCAGTGTGATTTAACTGGGTTTGTTCAGATACCAACTGCTGCGTTCATCTTACCCAGCAACCTTAGAAAAGATTTGATCTGCAATAGTAACAGCATCAGTGTCAAATAAGCAATGTGCCTTCTGCTAGTTATTTACCTCTTCTGTATCTTTAATTGGCCATGTTGAACTGCATCCCACTATACAACTGTGAGTGCACCTGTGGATCTCATTTAGGCTGTATTCACAATATTGCCACTGACTCTTCTATTCTCATTATCAAGATGCTTTGTGAGCACTGTTTAATTAAGGGTTATTTTTTATTCCTACAAAAAGAAGCTGGGCTTTTGTACAAGTGAAGCAACCGTAGTATCAGGAGGAGAGGAAGATCCTGGAGTTCAACATCAGGTGCCAGGTAAACTGCTTGAGAGAAATAATAGGGACATAAGCAACATGTTTACATGGTGGCTTGCTATAATGTTTACAAATCAGCTAACTCACAAACTCTCCTTCATAATGTTCTCTTTTGTAACAGAGAGCCAAGAAGTTGGCAGATCCATCCTTGCCAGCCTCCGAGTTGGCAGCACAATGCAGCACAGAGGAAAAGCAGATGTTTTTAAGGCCAGATGACTGTAAAATCAAGAGAAGAGCTGTGTCGGGAGGGAAGGTCTGTGTTACTGCCAAATGTTTATTGGTTTCCCATCCTGACAGCCTGGAGCAATGGGAGGCAGTCTTGCTTTCTTTGTTCCAGCTATGTTTTGGGCTTCATTTGAGATGTTGTGTTCTTTAAACATCTTCTGTATCATAAATGATAGTATTTCTGGCATGTGCTGCTTGAGCTTGGGGTTGCTGATTGCAACAGACAGGGTATAGACTTTAAAACCATCCCTGTTGTGGATGACTTTTGCCTTTAAAGTAGAGCAGCAGTTCTGAATAGGCTGGAGCTGAGGACCAGTTCCTTGCCCCCAGGGTGCTGAGGCATTAGAAGAGGCTGCCCAGGGCAGGGCTGCAGGCACCGGCCCTGCAAGGGTTCCCCCAGCGTGGAGACGAGGCCTCAGTGCCATGGGGCAGGGGTGGCCTGGGCAGGGCTGGGAACGGTTGGGCTGGATGAGCTGGAAGGGCTTTTCCAGCCTGGTTGATTCAGTGATTCTGTGAATGTTTCTGGGATGAGGCTCTGCTTGACACCTCTTCTGCCTTTCCCATCCTCTCCTTCTGAGTACCTGCAGCCTTGTCCCTTCATCAGTCTTTGACTTCTTTCTCCCTGCTGGTATGGAGTTCAAGCAGCACACTGTTCTTTGGAAGCAGAGTTGAGAGGTGATGTTGGGTGCTTCTGCTCAAGAAAGCATTAGGTCTGCCTTAAAGAGACATTTGGACAAGGGCCTGCAGGGCCAGGCCAAGGGGAATGGCTTGAACCTGCCCCAACAGGGGAGACTGAGCTGAGCTCTGAGGCAGAAGCTGTTCCCTGTGAGGGTGCTGAGGCGCTGGCCCAGGGTGATGGCCCAGAGAAGCTGTGGCTGCCCCATCCCTGGCAGTGCTGGAGGCCAGGTTGGACACAGGGGCTTGGAGCAAGCTGCTCCAGTGGAAGGGGTCCCTGCCTGTGGCAGGGGTTGGAGCTGGAGGAGCTTTAAGCTCCCCTGAAACCTAAACTGTTCTAGGATTTTCCATCTTGTGTTTTGCAACTGGACTGATGATATTTTAAACCAACTGTAAAATAAGCATGTTTCATAGAGCCTGAAGAACCACAGGCAGGAGGAGAGTCTGCTGATGCTTTATGGTACTGGGGGAGAAGGGGAAAAAATGCTGGTTCTAGCCTGTTCTGGACAATGTTCTTCCTCTTCCAGCCAAGACTTAACCTTGTAGCTGCACCTCAAGACTGAAATTATTTGAAGTTTCCCATTTCCCTCTTTTCTTTAGAAGGGAAAACCTGTGGGGAGGTCTCCCTCCTCCTCAGAAACAACCAGATCTGGGATTGCTCACTGCCACCCTGAGAATTTGAACTGATCTTAATGGATCCAGCTCTCAGAAGGGATGACAGGGGAGGTGTTCTGTAGGGACAATAGATGAAGGCATGACACTGGTAGAGAGTCCTTTCAGATGTTGTGGCTGGTCATTGACAAGCTCTGATCTGCTGTAACCAAAGGGCGCTTCCACGTAGGGCTTCAAAAGCAGAAGCAGAAGTGGGACAGCTAAACCAAAGCTTTCCATTGTTCTTCACTCAGCATCCGTGGAACAAATCTCAGGGCTTTCACTGGTGGCAGAGTAATCACTGCCTTCCTACGCTCCTGAAATCTGGACTCTCTCAAACGTGAGACTTCCTTTTCTCTGGAGTGGTGTGTGTCTGGGACAGGTCACCTCGCAGAGCTGGGGGGGTTCACTTGTTGGGATACCCCAGCGTGGCAGTTTGAAGCAGATATTTGGAATTAGCTTTACTATGAAGATGGCGATGGTTTGGGATATATTTACAGCCCAGATGGTCACTGCTTTGGTCTCTTCTAGATCCTGTGCCCTTTCTGAGACATTCTGAAGAGGTGAATAGGGTTTCAGGTACACTCTGAGGGAGTTACATGACATCTCTCAAGCTAAAGAAAGTGATAGGAAAGGGTTAGGGTTAGGGATAGGGAGCCTTGCCCTTTCCTATCCTTTCTGTTTTCATTTCCTAAGTAACAGAAATTCTAGACAATATTCTTGTCTACAAACTACTGCAGGGTCTTCCCCTCACCTGCAAATGCTGGTTGGGTGTGGGCAAACTGGGTATTTCTAGTGTTTTCTTTATAGGCATCTTTCTACTCTGAGCACCTGCAGATCCCTGACCCAAACCACGGTTCATCACACACAGTAGGTATGGCCAGGACAGAGGAAGGCAGCCTTGCTTCCCAGATAGCAGAGAAAGCAGAGGGGTGCTGAGAGCAAGAGAGGGCAGGCGCAAGGTGGGCTTCCATCCTGCATCATGAGTCCCTTCTGTGTTCTGGCTCCCTCATCTCCAAATGGAATCCTCCGCAGGTCATGATCTGCATTCATGGAACCCTTTGTGTTCATGCTTTAAAACCAAGGACTTTTCCTTACAGAGCTGGGGGCTGTTCAGCCCTGGGGCAGCAGCACAAGAGGGACGTGGAGCTGTTGGAGCGAGGGCAGAGGAGGCCATGGAGCTGCTGCGAGGGCTGGAGCAGCTCTGCTCTGGAGCCAGGCTGAGAGAGCTGGGCTGAGGCAGCCTCCCAGGGAACAGCTTCTGCCTCAGCGCTCAGCTCAGTCTCCCCTTTTGGGGCAGGTTCAAGCCATTGCCCTTGGCCTGGCCCTACAGGCCCTTGTCCCAAGCCCCTCTCCAGGTTCCCTGCAGCCCCTTTAGGCCCTGGAGCTGCTCTCAGGTCTCCCCTTCAGGAGCCTTCTCTTCCCCAGGCTGAACCGGAGGTGAGTTTTCCCTGTTCAGCCATCCTAGGAAACCACAGTTATTTTCTGAACCCCCTACACAGGATCCCATCCCTCCTTCCTTTGCAAGTCCCACAGGTGGATGGGGGCAGAGCAGCTGTTCCCACTATCCCAAAGGGAAGGTTGACTGCTCAGATCAAACTGCAGGTCCTCATCTGGGAATGCTGGCGTTGGAGCTGCAAGAAGTGGATTGTATTCCCAAGTAAACTGCAAGCTGAGCAGGTTCTTTTTCATGTTCACCTGTTGCTGGTGTAGAAATAGCAGGGCTGGAAGGGACTTGGCAAAGGTTGGAGCCCTTCTCTGTTCCTTAAAACCTGATATCAAGAGATTTGTACCTTCCTGAAACCAGGACATCATCTGATTGCAAAGTAGCCCACAGGTTTATCATATTATGATACAAGGGTTTAATTCTGCAAAGGGCTTAGTGGATGAAGTAGAGCAGGCAAGGAGATGAGGTACTGAAGACCTTAATGGACAGAAACCTTTTTTGCCAGGCTGCCTATCAGAATTCCCTGCTGTCTCCCCTGTTTCTTATGTGAGGTAGTGAGGGGGCTTTTCCCCTCTCAGTTTCAATATCATTAACAGTTGGGCTGTTTTGAAAAGGTCAAAGTCAGCTCAAACATCTCCTCACCTGACTCCTTGCTAAAAGCAAGCAAACAAGAAATCTATATTGCACCGTAGCTGCCTTTACATAGCAGAGCCTGATGCTTTCCAAAGGAGGCATTTGCAGAGGTGGCTGAGGTCTGACTGGCAGCAGCTGAGTGCCTATGGGTAGGGGAAGGGCTCACTTAGGGTTCCCACTCCTGGAATCAGGTGGACAAAGGGAAATCTCTGCTTTTGCCTGAAGAAATCGGCATTGCAGAGAGAGGTCTGTGAGCAGGATCCAGCTCCAGCTCCAGGCACACGGGAGAGGCAAAAGGAACACGTGTATTTAGCACCTCGAAGTGGATCCTGTTGCTGTCATTATTAGACATTGGGAAGAAGCTGTTCCCTATGAGGGTGCTGAGGCACTGGCCCAGGGTGATGGCCCAGAGGAGCTGTGGCTGCCCCATCCCTGGCAGTGCTCAAGGCCAGGTTGGACACAGAGGCTTGCAGCAAGCTGCTCCAGTGGAAGAGGTCCCTGCCTGTGCCAGGGTTTGGAACTGGAGGAGCTTTAAGGTCCCTTCAACTCAAACCATTCTATGACAATGACAGAAACACTTTCTCCTCCCTGGGACACCCATAGTTCATTGGAAAGCTGAAGTGTCTCAGCAGCCCTGCCCCTGGCTCAGCAGTGCCCCCATAACCCCTTTCCCTAGCTTGATTTGAGAGTATCAAAATACCAGTTGTCCTTGCTCTCGATGCCCTGTGGGACCATGTGCTACTTGCTTTGTTTCATTGGATCTCAGCCCGTGACAGTGCAGGGCACTTACTCAATGAGCTGCTGCGGCCAGGCAATGGCATCCCCAGGGAGACCCAAAAGTTGCCTGTGGGAAGTTAACGTCCATCAGTCAGGACCAGTTGTTATTAAATGTGGTTAATGTGTTTAATTCGGGGCTTTTTTGCCTCTTAGGATCGTAGAATAGTTTAGGTTGAAGGGCCCTTCAAAGCTCATTCATCCCAACCCCCTGCAATGAGCAGGGACAGCTCCAACTAGATCAGGTTGCATCCAGCCTGGCCTTGAGTGTCTCCAGGGCTGGGGCATCCACCTCCTCTCTGGGCAAGCTGTGCCAGTGTTTCACCACCCTCGCTGTAAAACATTTAGTGTTATTTTCACTTTCTCTTTGAGGCTGATGCACAACGAGGCAGCTTCAGCATCCAATTGAAACCAAGCAGCAGAAGCACCAAACCGATACCGTGCTCCTGGAGCTCCCTTCAGCCCCTCCGTTGAATTTCAGCCCTTGACTCTGCCTCCGGGCCTGAAGCAGTCCGTTCCCCCAAGCACAAGGTACTCACCCCTTGATTTATGGCATTACAGAGACGTTCATTTTGCTGAGGTCCATCTTGTCTGCCTCTGGGGAGGCTCATTTCCTCCCTGCTGCAGGAGAAGAGGGGGAAGGAGAAGGCTCAGGACTCCCAGGCAGGCTCTAAGTGCGCTCCTTCATCTTTACATCAGGTTTCTGCTCCGAAGCTGATCAGTTCAGCTCTGAGCCTCTTTAAGAGGGGTGATTAATCCCCTGCACACGCAGTAGGTGCACGTTCAGAAAACATGGGCATGTTTTCCCCCTGTAATGAGAGCTATTCATAACGCAGCATCCTCTAACGATCCCGGTTACCGTGCGGAGGACAGCATTGTGCATAAGAACAATTCAAAGGTGGTTTTGTTCCTCCAGTTTCTGATGGGGAAAAAAAAGCCTTCAGAGAAAAGTAATTGTTGGCTTAAAACTTCAGCCTGCATTCAGCAGCAATCCATCACGCCGAGTGTGTTTTGAAGCCTGGGTTACTCAATATTCAGGCTGGGAATACTCAGTGGGGAAGAACAGACTCGGGGCAGCATGAAATATTGCCAGCAAAAGTCTCCCAAACCTGCTTTCATTTTGTTCCCTCCTCTTTGCTGAGGGAATCAGGAGAGGGAAAAGGAACCAAATCAGAATTCCTGTTTATGTTCCCATCCTGGGAAATGCAATAGGAATGCAGTGATGTGGGGACATCACCCCACAATGTGGTAGTGAAGGTGCCCCAGCTCACCGATGCCCCTCTGGGATGCTCAAGTGAACCCCATCCCTGCAGTTTGTGAGTCTGCAAGAAGGACAAAAATGGTCCTACGGAAGCATCAGAAGAGAAGGTATTGATGGGAAATAGTTCTTCATTCCCAGCCTTGTGGGAAAACACCCTTTTTGTGCTCTGCCTTTAGAGCAATTGCTAAGGGATGGCTTGGACGCACTCAGGATCAAGGCTCCTTAGCCAGGTACGTAATAGCAAGCTCTGCTGGTCTCAGCTGCCCTGTCCAAGGGCTCTTCCAGCTCTTTGTGCTGGTTTACCAAGACCTTTCATTTGTACAAAGGCTTCTGGCACTCTTGAAGGCATTTGCATGGTCTGATCCCTCATCAAAGGTAGGGTCTCATCTTGGGTATCTAAATATTCTCTATCTGTGAGCTTCTAAGCTAAGGGACTTTGTCTTTCTTTCCTTGATGAACAAAGGTGTTTTATCCCAAGGTTGCTTCAGCTCATCCATTGGATTTATATGAACTCCTTTTGATGTGCCCTTCTTCCCATAGATCTTGGAGGGAGCTTGGATGATGGTCTTTCATGCAGGGGCTTGAAGTTAAGTGAATGCCACCCAATGTCAAAAGCTGTTTCAGAAGCAGTAACGCAGTCCTAGGAGGGCCAGGAGGGGTCTCAGCAGTCTTCAAAGTACTTGTCCTGTGCTGGGCCATTCCTGAAGAAATGGGGTATCATCCTGTTCAGGAACCACTCCCTGTCCCAGCATCACAGAATCAGACAACATTTGGGTTGGAAAGGACCTTAAGATCATCCAGTTCCAACCCCCCTGCCATAACCAGGGACACCTCACACTAAACCATGGCACCCAAGGCTTTGTCCAACCTGGCCTTGAACACTGCCAGGGATGGAGCACTCACAACCTCCCTGGCCAACCCATTCCAGTGCCTCAGCACCCTCACAGCAAAGAATTTCTTCCTTAGATCCAGTCTAAACCTCCCCTGTTTCAGTTTGAACCCGTTCCCCCTTGTCCTGTCACTGCAGTCCCTAATGAGGAGCCCCTCCCCAGCATCCCTATAGGCCCCCTTCAGACACTGGAAGCTGCNTTCAGTTTGATTACCCCTTGTCCTGTCACTGCAGTCCCTAATGAGGAGCCCCTCCCCAGCATCCCTATAGGCCCCCTTCAGACACTGGAAGCTGCTCTGAGGTCTCCACGCAGCCTTCTCTTCTCCAGGCTGAACAGCCCCAATGTTCCCAGCCTGGCTCCATATGGAAGGTGCTCCAGCCCCTGAGCATCCTCATGGCCCTAAAGGCAATTACAGCATTACCCAGAAGGTAATGTTATAATATTAATAACTTGAGGGTTTTAACCGTTCCTTATCGACCCCTTTTCTCTTGGCTCTTTCTGCTGCAGGTCATCAAAGTGCAGATCATTTTCCATCCTGGAGCTAAGCCTCCCAGACCCTAAACTTACACATGACACAGTCATTCCCTTACTTACAGGAGCAGAGGTCCTGACACAGTCAGTCCAGATCCTCAGAAATGCTTTGGGTATCCCTGTGCCACTGAAATCAGTGTGCACTGGATGCCTCATTACCCTTGCGGATACAGATCAGAGAACTTCCTAGTGCAGTTAATGGACATCTTGCTATTTGTGCTTCCACAGCAGCAGCTCAAGAAGCAAGAGCACAAGCCAGGCATCCCAGTCCATAGCCCTCTGGACATGCATGGAGAGCATGATGTTCTTCCTTCTGGTAACGAAGTTAAACCAAAGCAAGCTGAGAGAGCTGGGCTGGGGCAGCCTGGGGGAGAGAAGGCTCCTGAAGGGGAGACCTGAGAGCAGCTCCAGGGCCTAAAGGGGCTGCAGGGAACCTGGAGAGAAAGGGGCTTGGGCCAAGGGCCTGTAGGGCCAGGCCAAGGGCAATGGCTTGAACCTGAGCTGAGCTCTGAGGCAGAAGCTGTTCCCTGGGAGGGTGCTGAGGCGCTGGCCCAGGGTGATGGCCCAGAGAAGCTGTGGCTGCCCCATCCCTGGCAGTGCTGGAGGCCAGGTTGGACACAGGGGCTTGGAGCAAGCTGCTCCAGTGGAAGGGGTCCCTGCCTGTGGGAGCAGGGGTTGGAGCTGGGTGCACTTTAAGATCCCTTCCAACTCAGCCCAGCCTGGGACTCTGTGATAACTCAGAGCAGCCCAAACCCTGAGCACGCTCACCTCTGTTAACCAGACCTCTTCTGTATCTTCAGGTGCCCATCAGCATCCTCAGCAAGCATAAATAGAAACATGACTGACAGCAGCTTCGTCCCCATGTCTGGGAAACCTCCTGTTAAAATAGACTCGGAAAGAAGCCAACTGAAAGCAAAACCCTAAAGAAGGAAGCACCAAAGATTGCTGGTACTTAATATAAATTTAAGTGATAAAAGCCATTCTAGGCTCCAGCATCTCAGAGACGCCTTCACTTGGGACTGACTTGGGTTTCATGTTCATTTGCTGTAGCTACAGCTCCTAAGTGGCTGTGCAGTGCCAAGCCTTTCATTTCGGGGTGATCATTTTGAGGAGCTGTTATTGATCCATTTGGTTTGAAAGCTTGCTGCAGGTTGAGGAGCTGGGTTTAGAACAGCGCTGGCCTTTCCTAGGTAAGTGTTAGAATAACACAGGCAAACCTCAAGCGTTTTTGGGTCTCATTTTGGGTCAGAAACTTCATGTTATGTAGAAGGTGAGGGTGGCAGGTTTGTTGCTGGAGTTATGGCTGCTAAAGGAATGCACAGGCACGCACATCTCTCCTTAAAATCTACCTCTGCCTTGTTTACCATTTTCCATCCCATGGGGGGAAACCAGGTCCTCACTAAAGGAAGAGGTGTATTTCTTTATTTTCATGCAGAGAAAGTCTGAAGTGAGCTTCTGTGCACCTTTAACCTGGGTTTTCTGAGCACAGGGTCTGGCGAGACATGGAGATAGATGGCTCCGTTGCTGGATGAGGTGTATGCAAACTCTTTCTAAGTGTGTGCTTGACGGGACGGAGGGGGAGTTGGAGAAGCAGCAGCATTGACTCAAGGGCAGGTTTACAGTAACTATTAGAAGGATAAACATCAGATAAGAGTGTTTCTCCTGGATAAAGAGGTCCTCTGAGTGTTCTGCCACGCTAGGGCTCAGGTTCAATGTGTCCCAAAGCAGGAAGATTTCTGATGGAGCAGGAATGGACAAGGGCCTCTCTCGCCTTCATCTCAGTCACATGTTTTGGTGGCAAAAGAGGCCGGAGGATGGAAGGCTTTGGTGGGCTTGTTGTATTTTGTAGTGACAGCTTTGTATTGCCATCTCCAAAGAAGGTCCAGGAGAGGACTGGGGAGGGCTGTAACCAGCTCACTGGTCTGTCAAGGTGAAGGGACCCTCTGTAGATCCCAAGATCAGAAGATGTCCAAGTGAAGGATCTTTCCAGACCCTGCTATGTGCAGTGCTCCCTGTGTTTAGTCAGCCAGGGTTTGCTACAACCAAATCCCACCTCTCCACCCCATGCAACAGCCAGACTTCAAACCCCTTCATGTTCAGTGTGACAAGGGAAGGAAGGGCAGGTAGCAGCCATGGAAGCAGGAGGGTTGCATTGACACAAGGACTGGCCTGGGGCTCCTCACCAGCAGGAAGTGTGAGGTCCCTGAGTAATCCCCTGAGCAGATCCCTTCTGCTGTAGCTCTAGGAGCATCGCTGGGGCCAAATGCATGGCTTCCCTATGGGACCCACCTCTGGTCCATAGCTGCTGGGACAGGCAGACTCCGTGGCACAGTGATCTGCCATGGAGAAAGCCAGAGCCATTCTCCTCCTCTTTTTGATTCAAATGAAAAGAAAGGACAAGTTTGACCCATTTAATAAGCCCTGAATTTTGCCCCCAGTGTCCCAGCACCTCCTTGCTCTGCTTTGCTCCTTCCTCTCCAGACACTAAAGCACTTCATTCTCAGTTCTTGTAGATGCTGACAGTGAAGGGAGCTCATCATCACTGCAGCCCCTGGGAATTCATACCCCCATGTAGGAGTCTGCATGCAGCCATGCAGTCCTGGAAGAGGCTGCTGGCTCCTCTTCCCTTGCCATCAAGCAGGGATTGGCATCACTGACTGCTGCACCCCAGATAATTGACCAGTAATGTGTGGCATAAAGCTGGGCTGTAAATCTGAGTTATGGGGTGGTTCAGAGCTGCAAGTGATGGAAGGGGCTGCCCCTCGGGGCATTATAACAGTTTCTGTCTGGTAATATCTTGTAGAATCAAAATGACACCTGACATAGCACTCTGACTTAGCATCTGAGAGGGGACAGGATTCTTGGCTGGGTGCAGTGTATGTGCAGTGATGTCCACATCGTTACTATTGGCCATAATTAGTTCCCTTGTTGGCAGGCTTGAGAAGAGGCTGAGCATCCTCTTTTGCCTTAAGCAACAGGATCAAACCATGCAGATGAGGCTGAGAATCACCTTTTGGTGCTGTTCATTCCAAACCTCTCACCAGGGTTATATAGCAACAACAAAAGATTCACTCAGCTCTTTGTAATGGAAAGGTCGGAACAAAGCAGCACTTCTTACAGCCCCACACATTGGTTATTGGATTGGATTGATGCTTCTAGGAAGAACCTGTTTGCATATGAACTAAACTCTAGTCTTGCTAAACATCTTCATTAATTGACTCCATCTGGCTTGCCTGCTTTTCGGTGGCGAAGATGTATTGCTTTGATCACTTGCTGTTTATATATCTCTTCAGTTGGGTAAAACACGGCAGCAAACACAATAAATACTGTGCAGAACAAAACCAACACCAAACCTGAAGCATCTTGACATGATGGCTGAAAATGTGAATCCTGATCAAGTGTGAGCTCAGGTTCCCTTTGAGCATCAATCTAAAGCCATGTGTATGGGTTAAGGTGGGTTTTACAACCTCCAAGAGACAACAGAGTTGTCCCAAGACTCCTTTCATTGAAGATACGGACTTGCAAAGCCTTATATGAACTGGTTGAGATGGTGGAGGAGAGGGAGGTTGTGAACATGGGGCTGGATGCTGGGACCATCCTTCCTTCACCACCACCCTGGCAGGCAGGAGAAGGGGATTTGTACTCTCCCTTTGAACACCTTTGGGTTTGGGTTTGTTTCTGTGCCCAGCTCAGTGTTGGTTTAAGTGTGGGGTGGGCAGAAGAGACCAGGTGTCCTCAGAAAGGTACCATGGCAGGCCGATGCATGAGGACAGCTGATAAGGATATGTATGATGCTAAGGAGGATATTTTAAAAGTACTTCTTGCCTTGCGTTCACCCTACTCTGGCTGACCTGAGCCAGCACATCTGGTTGTGCCTCCATACTCCAGGATGGGTAACTCCAGAATAAATGACCAAAGGGAGTTTTCTTCTGACCTTTCATCAGTTGGCAGCATCCCTGTCTTACACCCATCCACCTCCTGTCTTCCAGGATGCCCTTGCAGGCTCTTCGGTGTTTTTCCCAGTCTTCCTGCTTAGTGCCAGGGCTGACACAGGGATCACCACTGCAGGTCCCCACAGTGGAGGTGTGCAGAGCCTGACCCTATCCTGCTTGAATACCTCTGAGTGCCAGGGCCACCCTTTCTCTGCTGCTCCTGTCCCATCCCATTCCCAAAGGCTGGTCCTCTCTAGGGGCTTTGTGGCCACCCCATAAGGTGAGCATCGCTGGGATGCTGGGGAAGGGGTTTCCATGGCAACAGGCAGCACACTGAAAATCTCTCAGTGTGTTCTTTTCCCCAGTCTGGCCAGCTTGGATGGTGGGAGCAGATACAAGAGCCAGGCTATCCCCCAGTTCCTCACACATAGGTCCTGCCATCACATCTGCCCCATCCAGCACACTGCCAGGAACCCGTCCCCTCCAGAGATGTCATAGAATCATAGAATGGTTTGGGTTGGAAGGGACCTTAAAGCTCATCCAGCTCCAACCCCTTGCCATGGGCAGGGACACCTTCCCCTAGAGCAGCTTGCTCCAAGCCCCTGTGTCCAACCTGGCTTTTTTCTCCATTCCTCTTCTCCCCATTGCTGCTGCTCATGCCTTTGTGTTCTGTGCACGTCCTGCAGGCAAACACCCCTCATGGGGGCTTTCTGGGTTCAGCAGCTGACAAAGAGCATCAGGGGCAGGCAGAGGCTGTGTCTTGTGCCACTCAGTGCCTCCGGTCCAGCAGGATGTTTGGTGGCACGGAGGATGGTGGCCAACCACAGATGTGATATCACACTAAGCTCTGAGCACTCCTACAAGGGGCCATGCTCTTGTCAGCTGTTAGAGCTTATAGTACATAGCATGGCTATCTGCTTTCCATACAGAAGGCAAAGTTATTCCTTCGACTCTCTCTGCCCCCTTCTCTGTTATAAACGCGGTCGGATGACTTCCACCCTTGGTGATGCTTTGGCATTAGGCAAACTCTACAGTGAGGTGGCATTTTCAAAGGAGAAGTTGCAGATAAGCCCAGAGCTGTTTGCCTGTCGTTGTCACAAGTACCATGGGACAGCATGCCATAGTTTTATCCTCACATTTCTATTTTCTTCTTCAAACGGGGTGAACAAACCCAGTCTATGTCTTGGGAAGACTCCTTTGGTCCATGAAGACCTCCATGGTCTGGCCAGTGCCTGCGAGGCTGCTCAATGTGGTCCAAGACTGTGACAGCCCAGCAGCAGCTCAAAGGTATGGGTAATTGTGTGCTGGAGTCTGATCCTGTGCCCTGACCTTGTCTAGTTTGCTGTAATAGATGTAGCTTTGTACTGCTGCTCCTGTCAGGGCAGCGGTGGTGAATGACAATAGGGTTTGCATTGACCTTAGGGCACATCTGTTCACAGCTGCTGGGCACTCCCCAGTGGTGAATCCTTGTGTGTGCTCTTATTCAAAAAGCAGACATTTATTCCAGGCGTTTTCCAGGTATTCCTGATGGGTGAAAGGGGTTTATGAGGGACATTGGGGTGTCCTATGATGAGGGTGTGGAGCGAAGGAAGGCTGAGTCATTGGGGATTAAGACTCAGATTCTGAGGTGGGGTGGGCAGCATGGGATGCTCAGGGAGAGGTAGCAGAGCCTGGTGTGCACTGGCTTTCACCTCTTCCTAACTAGCTCTATGTTGGTAGATAGGGATACTAGCAGATGAGCCCAGGCGTGGTGAGGAGAGATGCTGCTTCGGGTGCAGGTCTGTGTGAGGATGACATGGAATCAGAGCATCATTCTGCATATTCCAATGCCTCTTTCAGTCTCAAACATCAAAATAACAGAAGAGCATTTTCTTTGCAATCAGAGCTGCTGGGCATTCATTTGTAGTGCTTGGGGCTTGGGGGCATGTTCTGCAGAGGAAGAAGCACTGTCAGAGCAGGCCGGACATGGAAACCCCTTGTCTGGGAGGTTGGTGAGGGAATGGTTTCAGGAGCTGTTGCAGAAAAGGCTTTGGCTGTTTTGGATGAATCGGAGAACCCCAGGTTTGGATTGGAAGACCCTGTGTGCTTCCAGAAGGTGCAGAAGGGATGCCACATCCTTTCCCACCCTAGCGCAGGATAAAACTCACCTCACCCCTTCCTGACAGAGGTTTGGCCACTGCACAAACTAACTTTGCCCATTAAAGAGGAATCATTTGTGGTCATTGAAGCATCCCTGGTCATGCCTTTGCGAATAGCACCACATGGGCTGGCACAAAGCGTGCTCCCTGTATCCAGGAGTTTAAGGTCCTATCAGTGTCCTTGATGAGTCCATCTTCTGGCTTCTCATCAGGTCTTGCCACATATCAGACACAAAGGGGAAGTGCTCAATTTGGTCTTGGCATATATGGATTCCTTCCCATGAGGACATGGGTCTTCTTGGAGAAGACCAAAAGAAGAGCTGCAGCCCCTGATGGAGACTGTTTCTGTCCTTTCCCATTTTCAGGAAAAAAGGATGGTTTCTTCCTTTTACTTGCAGAGGGAGGGAAATGAATGCAACTGCTCTGCGGTCATGAGTAGCAAGAGAAGACTCAGCTCATTGCCTTGATCCCACACCAGCCTGTTCTTCCTCTTCACCAGTAACCCCAGGCTCCATTACCAACCTGTACGATGAAGACGACAACTCTCCCCTTCCTCACAGCACAGCAAGGGGGTTATGGAGTTAATGTTTGCACAGCACTTGGAACCTGTAACCCGTTGTGGAAGTGCCAAGTATTACTCAACGGGTCTCAGAGCATTCTAGATGGAGAGGCAGGTAAGTGAAGAAGGGACAGCCCAGCCTCCTGTTTCTATTTGCAGATGCTCTCCTGACACTCGCCATCCTGCTAAAAGGAATGACTGAAACTGTCTTTGATGCCTCTTGATTGCTACTGGTTTAGGACCTTGGAGCTGCGTGCAGTTGAAGGTGAATCAGTGGTGGGCTCCCCACCCAGCAGCAGAAGAGGAGGGAGAGGGCTTGAAATAACCTGGCCTTGGCTGTGGAACGTGCTGTTCTCTGCAGGGTAATGCCTTGAAATGGCTCTGAGGTGTACAAGCTGCAGCCAGTGGCAGCAGGGAGCCAGAGCTCCCCATAATGTGTCTCCTGGGCCTTATAGGGAGCACTGGGGTGCCCATCGGGCTAACTGCAAGTCTTCCTTTTGCTGGTTCTCGCAGGCATTTGGGAGGCTCCTGCTCCAGCCCTTCTGTGCCTCATGAGCTTGGGGAATGGCCTGAAAGTGATTCAGGATTAGAAATCAGTTTGTGGGTTTAAATCTGAGTTTAATTCTGAGCTGCTGCTGGTCTCCCTGTGTGACTCTGGTCAGCCTTAGGGATGCTCAGGAGCTTGTTTCTTATTGATCTCAATGCACCTCTGCATTAGTGTTCCTGGACAAGATTCAGACCAGCTGAACTGGGAGCTGGAGGCTGGATCAGCATCACCCAATCCAGATGTGCACTTCTGCGTTATTCTGGCAGAGGCAGGTTGAAACCATGAGGGACTCTTCATCAGGGACTGCAGTGACAGGACAAGGGGGAACAGGTTCAAACTGAAACAGGGGAGGTTTGGATTGGATCTAAGGAAGAAATTCTTTGCTGTGAGGGTGCTGAGGCACTGGAATGGGTTGGCCAGGGAGGTTGTGAGTGCTCCATCCCTGGCAGTGTTCAAGGCCAGGTTGGAGGAAGCCTTGGGTGCCATGGTTTAGTGTGAGGTGTCCCTGCTTCTGGCAGGGGGGTTGGAACTGGATGATCTTAAGGTCCTTTCCAACCCAAACTGTTCGATGATTCTATGAAGCACGAGCAATTCAAAAGTACCCACTGGGGTCTGCAGATGGCCTCAAAGTGGTCTCCTTGGTCTTCAAGAGATCAAATGCAGTGTGGAAGAGTCTCACTTGAGGACTCACACATCAGTGCACAGGGAGATGTTCTGCAGGACTAAGTTCCTCCTCATCCTTAAATCTGTTTTCTACATTTATTCATTGTACTTGGGCTCCTCGAAGGCCTTAGAGCTGTCTCATAGCCATGGTCTTAGTAAGCTTGATAAAGTGGTGCCACAGTTGTTTCTTAGGATGGATTATTTATGAGTTTGCAGTAAGACGAGGATGACTAAGGCTGGATGAAGTAGCAGGCTGTAAAACACCCTCGTGTTTCAGATAGCTGGGCTGAGGAGAAGGCAACTGCCTCCTTCAGTGTTGCAGAAGTGCCCAGCATCAGGTAGAACCTAATAACCAAAGCCAGCTAATGCTCAATTTGTGTACCCCAAAACCCCCTAATGATGCAAATCACTGAGCAGAACCCTCCAGGAGAGAATAAATACTAAACAGAGCTTAATAAACCCCAGACTGCCACCTTTATAGTCATGCATGCACTTCAGTGCAGCCACCTCCTCAATAAAGCACTGACACAAGGAGATGGACAGAAAGCCCTGAGAGTCTCTTCTGTACTCCATCAGGGCTAGAAAGTGAGGATATATGGTTATCTGCAGGCTCATTACGCACTCTCCATCCCCATCGGCAAGGGGATACTGGGAAGCTGGGGGTGCCTGACTGGTCATGGCCCCATTTCCTTCTCCAGTGTGGCCAGCTATGCCAGAACTGGATCCCAAGGAACACGCTGGGACAAGAGCTGTGAGCAGAGCTTGTGTCAGCCAGATTTTGGTGTCACCTTTTGCTGTTTTACCTTCTCTGTAGTGCTGATTCCATTCTTTTTGAGTCCAACCCCAGCTGTTTGCTTCAGCTGACTCCATCTTAGTCTCTCTTCTAAAGCTCAGCCACGCACCAGCTCTTACCTCCTCACTGTCCCTTCCTTAAGGTGGGGCTAAATCCTTTCTTTCAAGGACTGGGAGAATCCTTGTGTCCCAGTGATGATGCTGAAGGTGACTGGGAAGTGTTTGCCTGTAAAGGAAGGGAGTGGGGCCTCGGGTCCTGCCTCATGTACATCCCAGCTTGTATTAATCCAGCTTCTGCCATTGACAAAAAGCGCTGTCAGGGGTCGGACTCAAATGGACGTGTGTCTGAGTGTGATGGATGGGTTGATTTCTTCTTTCTCTCTGGAGTTCAAACACTTTGCATTGATTTGTGTCTTTGTTTGTATATTGAATGAGTGGCTCAGGCTGGAGGCAGCTCTGCCTCTCCTCCATCGAACCCTCCAAGTGCTTTGTCTTCATTTTGACTTGGCTTTGTGGGCTTGTGGCCGGGCTTCTGCCAGACTGTGGTGGGTCTAAATCTGCTGCTGGGAACACAGCAGGGACAAAACCATGACATTAAAGCAGATCTCTGCTTACTGTGCTGCTGATCACCATCCGGGGGGCTGGGAATGCTCATCTCCCATGGAGGGTGGTGGTGAGCTCGCTTGGGTCTGTGGATGGAACAATGCATCTGTGTTCAAATAAGTCCTTTGCATCCTGAACATGGACAGATTTATCTCTTCCCTCTTAAGTTCTCTGTGTTGCTGCAGCTTGTGATCCCTTTTTGTTTCCATCTCTATTAGCCGTGGAACAAAAGCAGGTGAGCATCAGTGTTTGTGCTTAGGGTACATCTAATAGCATCCTGGAAGTACCAGCTACTGGGGTAGCTCCAGAAACTGAAGATGTGAGTTCTCTCTTTGGTAGAAGGTGAATGATGTCCATCACGTGCCCCCTCTATGCACCCTTTCATTAGCTTAGGACATCCATACCCAACACTGCCCATATGTGAGCAAGGGACACTGCTGCTTTCTGCATCCTTTGCACATAAATCAGGCTTCACATTCACCCCTGGCACATGTCTCAACAGCTGTTGCATCAGCAATGCAAGAAGAGGCGCCTGGTACAGGTCTGCCATAGGACAAGGTCCCCTGGGTAGTCACAGAGAAGCCTGTGAGGAGCAGAAGACTCAAACCCACCACAGGTCAATGATGCTGTAAAGGCAAATTGGATTGAGAACCAAAGCTTGATGCAGCCACATTGGAGTGTGCATGTGCCAGCCCTCATCAAACACAGTGACCGCTATTCAAATACCACCTCTCACCCATGTACAGAAGCCTGCAGACCTCTTGCTGGTGCTATTCACCCTGCATCCAGCCTCCAGTGGTTTGTACAGAGGCATTAGTTGCTCCCAGTGTTGGTGGTTGTGGCAGAAGAGCCAGGATCCCAGTTATCCAGGGAAGCTGGTTCTCCTTCCCCCACAGAGATGCACTGAGGCTGTCTGATCAGTGCTAGTGTAGCAGTGTTGCTCTGGAGACAGAAAACACTTGCTGTAAAACCCTGAGACATGGAAAGGAGCTCCAATGAGAAATATCACTAAAATCCCTCATTTGGAGGCACTAAGATAAACCTTCCCCAGTCAGGCTAATACATCTCTTCCTTGGCCACAAGCCAGTCCAAGCCCTGGTCTTGAAAGCCCTTATGAAGAGATGGTGTGGCTTTATGTAATATTAACTCCCCCAGTTGGTGGGAAAACAATGATGTGTTGGTGATGGGTGACAGAAAACCTTCTCAGGCTGGAGCTGACAATATCATGGGCTGTCTGCTGCTGTTCGTGCTCTGCTAGTGCCATCAAGGTGTCTGCACGATGGGTGATGTGGCCTGGAGAGGGGCTCTTCATCAGGGACTGCAGTGACAGGACAAGGGGTGATGGGTTCAGACTGGAACAGGGGGAGTTCAGGTTGGAGCTAAGGCAGAAGCTGTTCCCTGTGAGGGTGCTGAGGCGCTGGCCCAGGGTGATGGCCCAGAGAAGCTGTGGCTGCCCCATCCCTGGCAGTGCTGGAGGCCAGGTTGGACACAGGGGCTTGGAGCAAGCTGCTCCAGTGGAAGGGGTCCCTGCCGGTGGGAGCAGGGGTTGGAGCTGGAGGAGCTTTAAGGTCCCTTCCAACCCTGCCTATTGATTCCATGATTCTATGATGTCCACGCTGGCAAGGCCATAACCAGCCTGATCTAGGGAAGAGGTCAGGCTTGAGAGCTGAAGTCGGAGCCGAGTTATGGGAGAGAGAATCAATCCTCCCATTATAATGATTATTTTGAGCTCCCTTTCCCTCCTACCACCTAGGAAGCTTTATTATGAGTATTGATTAGGGTTTATTCTTTAAGTAGCAGTGGTGAGAAAGGAAGAAGACAAGAAAAAGGCCCCACTGCAAGAAACTTGCAGGCAAAGCACCCAAGGGCCTGCCCTGATGTTGGTGGGATCTGAACCATGACCTTTAGGGGGGTACCAGTGAGGGTGGGAAGTGGAGCCTCCCATCCCAGCTGTACTGCCTCTGTTCAGGGTGTGGGTTCTATTGGCTTTGCTTGGAGTTTTGTTGTTTGTTAGGGCCTTTTGGCTGCGGGGTTTTGTGTTGGTTTTAAGGTGAAATACTTGCATGGTTGAGGGTTTTTCCAGATTTAAATCTCTCTTTTTTAATTTCAGGGGATGCTTTTGAAGCTTTAGAGGGGCTGAGAGTTACATAAAGGCGTTTGGGTTTATTTTTACAGCTAAGGGCTAAGCTCTTTAAACCCTCATCATCTTAAACCACACATCTTAAAGCATTCTTGCCTGCTGCCCATCCTCAGGGTAACGCTGGCTTTTCAGCCCCAGCAGCATTTGCAGCCTGGACCATGCTGCGGGCATCATGTCCTTGGGCTCGCAGACAAGCCCTTTTCCTCACCCCAGGATTTAGGACCCGAGCTTGCACAGCCCTGCATTCACTGTTGCACTGATCAGCTCTGTGTAGCTTAGCAACAGTCAAATCCTTGTTTTCCAATGTTTAGACTCAATGGAGGAGATGGGGATGTCTCAGCATCCCACTGACTCCAGTGAAGCTCCAGCGTGGGTGCTGAGCTGCCCTGGCCTTGGATACTCCCTTGGGAATGTTGGGGTTTGCTGGATGCATTGCAGCCAGCAGAGCAAATTCCAGTCTCTCCATCCCAAGTGGATGGACAGGGCTTGGAGCAACCTGGTGTACTGGAAGGTATCCCTGCCTGGCAAGGGTTTGGAAGTGGATGAGCTTTAAGGTCCCTCCCAACCCAAACCATTCCATGATTCTGTAAGTGATACCCTCCTGGGAACAAAGAGCCTGGGTAAGCTGATAGTCACAGGTAAGTGTGCAGACGGATGCTCCTCTAGCACTGTGTACAGGGAAATCCCTGTTTCAGCTTGCTGGGATAACAGCGAGGCTAATTCCAGAGCAAGGAAAAATATGCAACCCAGGATGCTGAGGAAACAAGAGCTGACCTATTTTTATCTCATGAACAGACTACAGATGAGTACTTGCTTCCCCAGAGAAAAGCAAATTCTCCAGGCCAAATGTGACATGTCACATGAGGAAGGATGCGGTTTTCCACCCTCGAGCATGAAACTTGCGCATCCCTCTCTTTGTGCACGCAGCTCACTTGGTGGTTGCAAAGATCGTTCTTTAGCTTTGGAATTCAGACCCAGAGACAAACTGAGAGGACTTGGACTGGCTCAGCCGGGCTTTAAATTGTGCTGCACTGCCTGATGTGATGAGGATCTGGGTGGGGAATTCAGCACATGGTGCCTCGGTGCAGCAGTGTGCAGTGAGCTAATGGCCATACATGAGTATGAAATGAGATTGAATAGCTTAGTAATAGAACACAGGGAAAGAGAGCAGAAAGCAACTGCTAAAAGCATGTAGTTCATCAGGAATAACATCAGGGTAACCAATGCATGCAGCAGGATCTCATCTAATCACAGTGGCCAGGAGGAAAGTGTCCTTTCAGGCCATGCACTGCAGCCCTGCTTGATTTCTTTCTCAGCCTTTCAAAACACCATCAGACCCAGCTTTGTCTGGGAGCAATGCTGCACATGGAAGAGCTGGTGCACAGCTCCCTAACTTGCCTTGGTATTGAGGCATGTCCATTGAGCCCTTGGTGAGGATCTGATCAGGTCAATCCTTATCACTTTGTCGGGGATCCTTATAGGAAACTGTAGGATCAGGGCAGATCTCCTGTTTTAGGAGCAAACTCATCCTTGCACCAGCTGGAAGCAGCTCCTGTTATGGTAAGCCTTGAAGTTGCAGCTTTCCAGCCCCACTTTAGACAACATTCCTCCTCCTGGCCCTGGGGACAATGCAGGTGATGGCAAGTGTCTCTGTTCCCCTGTGTGGGCTCAGTGATGGGTGAGCTGCACAACTGATGTGCTATTTCCCATTTCACATCAAATCTCATTCACCACTCCATGAGGGTGGCTGTGACCATCTCTCATGGCTCTGCCTACACTCAGACCAGAGAGTTTCCTCTACCCAGGTAGCATGNCACATCAATACACTGCATTATAAATCTCATTCACCACTCCATGAGGGTGGCTGTGACCATCTCTCATGGCTCTGCCTACACTCAGACCAGAGAGTTTCCTCTACCCAGGTAGCATGGGTAAAGGAAACCTTCTCTCCCATGGGCCTATAGGTCCACCCTGATGTCTGCTGCATCCCCATATCTACACCACTTAAGTACTGCTGAGCATTTTCAGCCCATTGTTCAGCCTGGAGAAGGGAAAGCTCGAAGGAGACTTTATTGAAGCCTTTCAATACCTTCAGGGGGAGCTATAAGAAACTCTGGAGAGGGGCTTTTAATGCAGACATGTAGGGCCAGGCCAAGGGCAATGGCTTGAACCTGCCCAACAGGGGAGGCTGAGCTGAGCTCTGAGGCAGAAGCTGTTCCCTGTGAGGGTGCTGAGGCGCTGGCCCAAGGTGATGGCCCAGAGAAGCTGTGGCTGCCCCATCCCTGGCAGTGCTCAAGGCCTGGTTGGATGGAGTCTTGAGTGACATGGTCTAGTGTGAGGCGTCCCTGCCCACTGGAACTGAATGAGCTTTAAGGTCCCTTCCAACCTAAACCACTCCTTGATTCTATGATTCTCTTTTCATTAACTCATTTAGAAAACTTGACCTGTTCGTCTGGGGGCATCTGCAAGGTTTTGTTTTCATTAAACTGAAACCAAACCCTTTAATCACCTTCTCTTTCTTTCCTTCTTTCTGTTCATAAATGGAACATCAGACTGCGGCCATGAGTGAGATGAAAAGCAGATCACAGAAAGATGGGACCGGAAATAACTAATAGCCCTCCAGTTAAAGTATTCAGCAGGAATGTGCCCAGCCATGAAGAATAGCCTGTTCTTGAGTGAACACAACTTCTGGAGGCTGAACACAAAGATGTGAATGTTCCTGCTTGAAATTGTCCTCAAAACCTTCCTGTGGAAGCGGTTTGGTTTGAACTATTGGTGTTTGCAATGAGTAACAATGCCACCGGAAACAATCCGATTGGAATATGTGCAACGAAGTCCCCTGAGCCTGGGTATTAATCCAGGTAACATGTACGGTTTTATTTGGTTTATGCTTCCCTGGGGGCTGAGCCAAAGAGCTTCCAATTTACCCAGGTCATTAGTGATTTATATGATAATTGGATCTAAGTTGATTTTAACTATTTGCTTTGAGATCTCCAGGGATTTGTATTCTTAGACATTTTAATGCCATTGGAAGTTTCACTGATTAAGCAAAGCCTAGTGTATGTACTTCATTAGTGCTGAAAGCAATTAAGGTCAAATTAATCTTGTATCTGGACTTTTAAATGAGTTCTAAGAATTTGGGCATTGACCTTTGTGGTGTTGAGAGTGGAATCAGACCATTACCTACATCCAGCCTGGGGGATAGCGCATCCAGCCCAGCTGGGAATATGCTCAGCTTTGTCCTCCCTTCTTGTTTCTGCCACTGAATGGTCTGAAATACAGTTGTGGGTGATACGAGCCTGATGATGAAGCAACTGGCAACCCCGTGTCTTAACAGCAGTTCATTACTCTTCCTGCCCTCATGATATGGGAGTAGGAGCAGCAAATCTCCTTAGGTATTGGGCTTGGAGCTGGTATCCGGGTGATACTCTTTGTGTGTTGCTTGAGGGTACCTGCCCAGACCTCTTGAGTGGAGGTTTCACACCACTGTGTTGCCTGATGCTCACTGTCACAAATCCAGCCCAGAATGGCATCATTTCTTTGTGATTCATGAACTGGAGAGCTCAGCATTGGCATGGCTGTAGAGACAAGAAATCTCCCCGTTGAGCCTTGCTCCAATATGAGTCAGCTATACGAGTTTCCCATCACACAGTTGTGCCAGCATTTTCCTCTATAGTTCTCTAATCCCTCCCGTTCCCCCCATTTTAATGGATTATTTAACTCATCCCTCTTCCAGGAGGCACAATTAGTCATACTGGAAACATTGATTGTAATGGTAAAGCTGTACCTTGACTCTCTGTAAGGGAGGGCTTCTTCAGAGACTGGGATAAGGGGAGAAATCCAAGTCTCTGGGACAACCAAGACGTGAAGAGGGCAGGAGATGGAGAATAACTGGGACTTGGTATCCCTTTAGAAATGGACTAAATTTGCTTCTTAATCCTCAGAGGAGAGGAAAGGAAAGGGAACAGGGAAAGAATGAGACCAGCCAGAGGGTGAGAGGTGGTAGAGATGTGCAGAAATGATGGCAGGATTCAGGCGCACAGGAGCAATAGGTGGAGGGATGGCAGTAAGACCAGGGTCCTCAGTGATGAGGAGGAGGGTGCAGATGTAGGGTCTGGATTTAACCTGCAAGGGGCAGAAGGAGGCTGTGCTCTGGAGAGCCTTGGTGTGATGATGGAGTTGTGGCAGTAAAACTGCAGTTCCCTCCCAGTCCCTGAACATCTGAGGTTCTGGAAAGCCAATTTTAGGCTCAAGTGCATCAATACAGGCTCCAGCCAAATTACATCCAACACCCTTTGATCTTCTCACTGCTACAATCACTTCCAGTGGGTACCCACCACAGAAGAGCATCACCCTGGGCAACCCAGGAAGAGGCAGAGTAAGTCATTGCTGAGGGTCAGGGAGCACGTCTGAGATGGAGCCAAGAATAGAGCCCTGCTCCGTTCAGCTCCCAGCCCTGTGCCACCTCCCCTCTCCTATTCTTCCTCCCAGTGAGCAGGGAGACAAATAGCCAGACACATCAAATCTGCTAGGGTCAGGAGCTGAGTCAAAGGTCAGTGCTTAGGCACAAAGATGCTTCTATTTACAAGGCACTAATCTGGGCTGCTGCTGAGCATGAAAGTTGGGTTTACCATACAGATGAGGTCCGGGGTGGGAGGTTGTGGCAGCCCCATGATTAGCTCCTTTGGGGAAAAGAAACTTAGAGAGATAGGAGTGTGCAAGGATGAATGGGTGGAGATCTGGCAAGCTACAGCTCTATCAATGGGGCAGTTCATCCCACTTCCATGCTTGCCAGGAGAAGCGATGGGCGGCTCAAGTCTGCCTTGTAACCCTGGTGTAACCTCACAACACATGAGCAATGAGGGCACCCCACTGGCCATGCATCTCCCTAGCATGAGCTTTCATCCCTTTCATCCCCTACACCATGATTCCCCTTGCTTTCAGGAAAGGGCTTGCAGGGGTTTGCCGTGTTGCACCCTGTGGTCTAGTTGTCCTTGCTGGTCCAGCACTACCATCCATCCTTATCCTTCTTTGGTAACTCAGGCATCTTTGGGTATATGCCAGGATTGTCCATGCAGGTTTCAGAGGGTTCCCTGCAACTAGCTATAATCATTTATGGAAGATGAAGGGTACAGCAGCCTGGTGTAGATACACCAGAGGGGAAGACAGGGGAAGGAAGCAGAACTAGTTCCGTTGGCTTTAACTCAGGTTCTCTCTCTGTAGCATCTCTTTAGTTAGCCCATGCAGTCGTGAAGTGCTTCTTGCTGGTCTTCACACTGGTTTTTTACCATCTTGACATGCTACCTGCATAAAGGACTTTGTGGGCTTCTTGAAGGCCAGATTTACAAGCCTGCATCCAGGGTCTGCCTGTAGCCATGTGGCCTTTTAAGTCCTTTGGTACCGTTGTCTCACCACACAGCAAACAACCTGGAGCTCCAAATCATGCCCTCAGACTTTAGCATTTGTTTCCTGCATAGGATTAACTACATTTTAACCACCAAAGGGCCTTAAAACACATATGTATTAATGAATGGCCTCTCTTATTCCTCCTCTGACAATTATCCGCACCATGCAGGACAGGAGAACAGGGTGCCTGTCACCCTGTCACCCATGAGATGCAGCCTCATCTCCTTCCCCGACCTAATCCCACATCCTTCTGAATTTGTCATTGTTTGATGCTACGTGTGAACTCCATGTTAAAGGACAGAATGGGGCAGGTCTTGTCTGGTCAGGGGTTTTTATAACTAAACAGTGACACTTCCCCCTTACAACAAGCCTTTCGAGTGCTGGTACCAGCACAGAAACAGCTCAGCTTATTCACAGATGTGGTGATGGAGGAGCATAGACCAGTTGGCCAGAGAGGTACCTGCACCATCCACAACAACTACAGGTGGAAGCACGTGTTGGATGCACACTTGCAGACTGCTCCTGACGTTGGTCAGCGTGCAAGGAGCCAAATGATGAAACACAGCCTGTGAATACCCTACCCAACGCACAGCCTCTTGTCCTCCATCCAGCTGGAGAGGAGCCATCAACAGAGAGCTTGGGTTTAATTCACTCCCAAGTCTGGGTGTACTGTCTGCTCCCGCATGCCAGTTGCATTAGAAGCCCTCTTCTAGGATGTCTGAGAGCCGTTGTTTGTTATACACATGAAACTATAAGATGAAATCTATAGCTGGAGCTTCAGTGTAGGATAATTCACAAGGGCTTGCCTGGTGGAGCCGGGAGCTAATGCTGTTAAAATGTGACTCTTCCTGCAGAAAGCAACCCTTTAATGACTCTCAAATGCAGCTTATACAACAGCCACACCACTTACATCCTCTCCAAAGATCCGGACTCTGCTAAATGGATTAACTGCTTAGGGAACTCTCCCAGTGTGGTGGCCAGGCTCCGACCTTATAATGGACCAATTAAAAGGTCATTGTTACTTATGGTTGCAGCTTCCTTCCAGGAGAGCTTCCACTCTCCCATCTGGCACTGCAGGCCACTGAAGGCAGATATTGACATTTTAATGTGTTAATAATGGAGCCATAAATTAATGTTTTGGATCTTTGCTTTCTGAAAGGCATCAAAGAGTTAATATGGGAGATGCTTGAAAAGCTGGGAAGCGCTGGGAAGGATAAAACATTGTCAAGGCTTTGTCAGTAGTGAAACTCTACCCATGAGGAGAGGTGCCCTGTCTGACACATGGCAGACCCAGGCTGGATTCACAACAGGCGGCTTCTGCACCCACCAAACTGGTGCCAGCCTTTGGCTCATCACCTAGAAAAGACATTTCCCATGGTTTCTGAGCAGCACAAAGCCAACACGGCACCATCAAACATTACCCGTGGAGATTATTGCACTCTGGTCCTGACCCATATGTCAACAGAAAGGTTCCCAAGTCCTTGCATGTGTTGTATTCCTCAATCCCTGGTTAGATCTTAATGTCTGTTTGGAGCATAGCCCAGGCCATTCTGCTGTGTTAACGCTCTTTACACCAAGCCACCCATGCGGCTCATTCCAGGGATGAGGATTTCCCTCCAGGCTGCTGAGGATAAGACAGGAAACCTTTCCCATCTTTGGAGGACTCTCCCATCCTCTTGTTTCTATTTCTTTGCTGAGCAGCAGGAGGAAAGGGGATCATTCCTAGCAATCCTTCTGCTGTCACCCGCCTGTCTGGTCCCTCACCTTGACTGATGCACCATGGCATCCCAAGGGACTTCCTCTGATTGATTGATCCCTATCTAGGTTGGCGGATGAGGGAGGATATTTACTAGGCAGCAGAGAGCCCTTCAGAAAGAGGCTTTATTAAGGCTGCTCACAAACAGGAAATGCAATAAAGCATCAAGAGACAAACTAAGAGAGGTAAATACACCATCCTGCCAGGCAGGCCAGCCGAACAGCTATAATATACCGGCCTGCATGCTCACATAGGTCACTCTCTGGCCATCCCCTACAGAAAGGAATAGCTTCTGTTTTCCAGCTGATGTATTGACCCAATAAAAGGGATTATTACATTGCCTATCACTGCTGACTACTGGCAAGCATTTGGAAGAGACTGATGGCTCCCTTTGGAGAGTCACGGAGAGTCATCTGTGTATGAATGTGAGCATCTCAGGGAGAGACTCCTCTGTCTGGAGGGGTTTGGCTGGGCTGTTTTCACTGCAGTGTAACAGGAGCAGCTTCTCTTTCCAGGGTGGATTAAGAAGACTAGAGAATGAAGGTTTCTGCCTGTTTGAGGTGCAGTCTGTTAACAGCAGAGCAAGTTTAGATCCCTAGGATAGATGTTCACCACTCCTGAGTGTTTGTTTCAGCCAGGCAGCTCTGAGCCTGCTTTTACCAGCAAACTTACCCCTGTAGATGGTGTGGCATGGGACACTGAATCAGAAACGTGTCCTTTGCCAACCCCAAACACACACAAGTGCACTCATGCTCCCGCTCACCTTTCCCCACACAGTCTACGCTTCTTCCATAGGAAATGGGGGGTTGAAGAGCTGCTGAGATTGCTCATGGGTTTTGCTGTTTGTTGGATCCAGTGGCTCTGTATGTGAAATGCATGGGCAGCTCACACCGCTGTAAAGCTCTTCACCTTGGGTACTTCAAGCACAAGGATACAGCCTTGGTGGCCTCATCTTTCCTTCCCCCCCTGGTTCTGCGACTCTCAGTGTAGCTGCCTAGCACCGTTTATGGGCTGGAAAGTGATTTCACCTCCCAGCCAGCAAACAAAGCGATAGCTAAGACCTTTTCTCAAGTGATGGAGGAGATGGCAATCTCATGGATGAGATGTACCTCCCAGGTTGTCCCATCTGCAGGGCACAGGGCTCTGGGGCTCGCAGCAGTGGGTGCTTTCCCACATGGATTCTGCATTGCTGGTCAATAGGGTCATGTCTGTACCATCACTATAGAGCCCAGAGCGTGACAAATGGCTCGCTGCTGCACAGCTTCCCTCCTGGAGTTCATTACCTGGAATTATGCGTAATGAGGTCCTGGTTGATGTAAGAGCACAGACATAGGTCTGCTCTTGACAGCATAATCCTTCCTACTTCCTCTCCTGCCATAGGGCCCATGCCACACACTTCAAGGCATGACCCAAGGGGATTAGCTGGATGTGGCTCTGTTCCCTTCCTTGGAAGGTGTATGGATTACACACTGGGACACGTGGCCGATTAGTCAGAGCTGATTATCTCATTCACAAAAATGTTCCTTTTGAAACTTCAAATGGTGCTTCAGAGCTCTGTGATGCAGGGAAGAGTGCAGGGAGACAGAAAGGGATGCTAAGCAATTCAATTCAGAGCTTTTGTGCCCAAATGCTATGGTAATTATAAAGCTTGCTGCACATTTCCAGTGCTTTGTGCCTGCAAGGCTTGCAAACTGACTACTTCCCCCTCCCCTCTTTATTATGTTTTATTTTTTATAAGAGTTTATATTATATATATATATTTTATACACATGCAGGCATATGCATGCCGAAAGGAGCTAATAGCGGTTTTAAATTCCAAATGGATTTTCCTTTCCCATAAATCATGGAGTAGATTTGCTGTAACAACCTCCCCCTCCTCACCCCATCACGTTGCTGGCTGGAGGGAGAAGCAGACCAGGCTGTATTGGCTCACACTGATCAACCAGGACACTCTGCCCCCAGAATCTCTGCAGCAGAGGTCAGAGCTTGTTCAGCAGCAGCCAGAGGTAATTCCAGTTGAGATGCTGGCTGTGACCTAGAGGTACAATAACAAAGACAAGGAGAGGAGCTGTCAGGGAGGGAGGGTTAATAGAAGAGTTTCCACTCACTGTTTGAGCTCTGGATGAAGGCTTCCAGTGGTCTTTATTTGCCTCTAACAAGTCCTTCTGTTGCTGCATATAAAAGCAAGTGCCAAGTGCCAAGTGCGTGTCACAAATACTTGGGTCCCAGTGCCCTCCCAACACATGTGATCATGCTGAGAGCTCTATTTCCCTCCTTTCCCCCCCTTATTTTTCACTCTGATCCAGTGATCTGAGTGATTTTTCACTCTGATCCTCGTGCTGTGTCTTCAGCTCTGTCCCTTCTTTTATTATGGGAGCTGTGAAGAGGCAGAGCAGCACCCGCTTACTCTGTGCTGACCCAGGGCACAGTGGTACCAGGGCTGGGGCACAAGACAAACCATCCCCTGCCCAGCTCCTGGTGTAAAAGTCCTGCTGTGAAACCAGCCTTTCACTTCTCACATCTCCAGCCTGCAGGAGCTAAGCTCTGCTTCAGCAGTATCTATCCAGGCTTCTCTGTGTCTGGGGGTTCTCCAGCATTTCCCTTTTAGGATGCATCTCACAATGAACTGTTAGTGACTTTTGGGTGTTTGGTGCACTGAGACTGTGCCTCTCCTCTCCATACATCAAATGTGGAAGGATGGAAAGCAGCTGGAACATCAGGATATTCATCAGGCTCTTTTCTGACCACACAAGGGTGGGTTATACATCTTAGGGATGTGGACACGTAATGGGTACTGGTGTATCACTGTGAAGGATGCACAGAGAAGCTGTGGCTGCCCCTACCCTGGCAGTGTTCAAGGCCAGGTTGTATGGGGCTGGTTGGAACCAGATGGTCTTTAAGGTCTTTTCTAACCCAAACCATTCCATGATTCTAAGATTCCATGAACTGAGCTAATTTTCTGTGGTCCTGGGAGGCACATGTTCATGCTTGTTTACCAGAGAACTGCTGAGCAATGGATGCATCACAGTTTTGGCACTGTGGACCATCAGAACGGAGTCTCATTTCACTCAAGCAGTAGTTAGCTTTCCACATGAGTAAAAAGATCTAAGGTCTGTTTCCATGCCCACAGCCTCATGAGTATTCACGAGGGCAGCTGGACTTTCTGTATAGCTATGTGTTATCAACTAGAAATGAAGGATTAATATCTTAATGCCCAGACCCCTGCAACAATTTGGCCTTGGAGGTTTTCTCTCTGTTTTGCTCTTTTCTCTCTGCTTCTGAGCTCTGGCTGGTCTCACTTTCTGATCCATGCACAACTTCCTCTTACCCGGGCCAGCTGGCCCTGAGCCTACAGCATCAGCAGCAAGTGGTCACAAGGGCTGGATGCCAAGAAGAAAGTTGCTGCTGTGTCACTTGGAGCCAGAGCAGTTTGCAGGTATCTGGGAAATGTGGACAGGGAGCACCAGAAAGAGCCTTGGACTCGTCTCAGCTCATCCTCTGCCACCTCTCTTCATAGAACCATAGAACAGTTAGTGTTGGAAAGGACCTTAAGATCATCCAGTTCCAACCCCCTGCCATAGGCAGGGACACCTCACACTAAACCATGGCACCCAAGGCTTCGTCCAACCTGGCCTGGAACACTGCCAGGGATGGAGCACTCACAACCTCCCTGGCCAACCCATTCCAGTGCCTCAGCACCCTCACAGGGAAGAATTTCTTCCCTGCAACATCCTCCCTTGTCCCAATTCCTCTGCAGACGGAGAGGGCGAAGATGATGTGAAAGGCAGTTGTGAAATGGTAGAACCACGAGAAGAGGCTGAAAGCAATCTGGCAGTTCAAGGGGTACAACCGAGAAGCTATGAGGACACCTCAGAAATTGCTGCCAATGACCCCATGGGTGTTCTGCAGAAAGACCAAATATATTCATAGAACCACAGAATGGTTTGGGTTAGAAGGGGCTTTAAAGCTCATCCAGTTCCAAGCCCCTGCCATGGGCAGGGACCCCTTCCACTGGAGCAGGTTAATCAAAACCCCATCCATCCCTGGCCTTACTGATCCGCTCTGGGCTGGCACCAGGAGTGTCCGTAGGACAGATTGAACTAGGGATCTTTTCCAGTGAGGGAACACCAGGTAAGAGCTGGGAGGATGCACTTGGGTGGAAATGAGTCACAAGTCAGTTATGCTTGGGAAGGAAGGTTTGTCAAATGCCCCATCAAACCCCTCAGAAAAGGGGGGTGTGTTTGGTATCGGGAACTCAGAGGTACTTCTGTCCACCTCTCCTCATGTGGCTAGAAGTGAACCCATGCTCTTGTGTAGACATTGTCCTGATAGATTATTAGGCTGGGAATAACATCAAGGACTTGGGAAACTGCAGGACAACTTCTGGTTTAACCACAGTTTTCCTAAGTCACTTCATGCAAGAAATGTAGAGATGTGGACTAGAATTAACATAGAACACCCTTAAATACTATTTTAATGGCTGCATGGAGTAGAAATTGATAGAAACCCAAATAAAACGCACCATTGAGCTGCAGAGTGCGGGAGCTCCTTCATGTATAAATGGGACCAGCACGTCTCTAATTCCAGCCTATCTGTCAGCACTGGGTTTACTGGTGAGCCGCCTGCAATACCTTCTGACATGATGTATAATGAATGAGTGGTGCTGGTCACAGATGTAGGGATTGGTGCTATGGGAACTCCCCAAGCTTTGCTGTCCAAGCCATGCAGTGATGGCTGCAATAGCAGCTCTCTGCTCTTGGAGCCAACACACCACCATAATGCTGGAGCAGGCATCTTTCTGACAGTGAAAAGCCCCAAATGGCCTTTTCCAACCTAGCTCATTCTATGAACATCATACGGTCATTAAGGATCCCATCGTACTCTCAAAAGGTACCTTAAAGCTTTAATCTTGGCTCATTTCCCTTCCCAGGCAGTGTTCAAGGCCAGGTTGGACGAAGCCTTGGGTGCCATGGTTTAGTGTGAGGCATCCCTGCCTGTGGCAGGGGGTTGGAACTGGATGATGTTAAGGTCCTTTCCAACCCGAACTATTCTATGATTCTATGGTTCTTTTTTAACTAGAGGAACTCCCCCCCCTCACCCCCATCTCCTCTAAAGTATCACTTGGATCTGTTACTTGCTCTTAAACTTCTGCCTCAGTACCTCCAAGGAAGCCTTTTCAATAATGACATATCAGTGGCCATAAGTACTCCAAAGTGGTTTAAAACCAGCCCTAAGTGCTTCATTTACCTTAAGGCACCCCATGCATGCCCCCAACAGATGCAAGATTCTTGTCTTTGCCTTCAAGTTCCCCCCAGATTAAAATTGTCCTGTATTTTCTGCCCATAATGCCCAGCATGATTAAAAAGCCCTTCTTTTTGAGTAGTGGCTTGATGATTTATAGGCAATGAGATGTTATCCGTAGGGCATCACATTAAGAAAATGCTCGTTAATTATCTGCTGGCTAATACGATAATTTAGCAAAAAAACAACACCTATGAAGAGCTTCTCAATAGGTGAAATGCTTCTCTTTTTGCACACACAAAGTGCCCAAGTTAATGAGGTTCACCTTCGATTTGTAGCTCGCTCAGAGATTAAAAGCTCCCTCCATTTCTAACTCTTCACATCGCTCCATGCTTGAACACTTGACTGCTGCACTGTCTCTTCAAAGACGAGATGACAAAACCCCATCTCCCTTCATGAAAGCCTTACAGTCCAATGCACCTCTCCAGCAGATCCCTGCTGCTTCTGGATTTGTGGAGCTGGTGCTACTGCGGTGGAAGTTAAACAGAACCAGAAGCAAACCAGATGCCCGTGGTGACAGTGACTATGTGAGGACTACTCTGCCAGCTCTGTGTCACCAAGACCAACCTCTCATCCCACTGACATCAGTGCAAACCTGACTAAGCCCGCTAAACTGGTGGAGTTAGTTTGTCACTTGTAGAAAACTCAAACAATATGGATTGGAATTAGAACGATAGAATCATAGAACAGTCAGGGTTGGAAAGGACCTTAAGATCACCCAGTTCCAACCCCCCTGCCATAAGCAGGGACACCTCACACTAAACCATGGCACCCAAGGCTTCCTCCAACCTGGCCTTGAACACTGCCAGGGATGGAGCACTCACAACCTCCCTGGCCAACCCATCCCAGTGCCTCAGCACCCTCACAGCAAAGAATTTCTTCCTTAGATCCAATCTAAACCTCCCCTGTTTCAGTTTGAACCCGCTACNTGGAGCACTCCTCCCTGGCCAACCCATCCCAGTGCCTCAGCACCCTCACAGCAAAGAATTTCTTCCTTAGATCCAATCTAAACCTCCCCTGTTTCAGTTTGAACCCGCTACCCCTTCTCCTGTCACTGCAGGCTCCTTCATGAGATGCCTCCTGTGACTGTTGTACATGCAAACCTCAAGCCCATGTTCAGATGCAGCTTCATCCTTCTCTCCCCTTTCTGGGCACCTTCTTCTGAATAAGGCCATGCGGCTGTGCTGATACTCTATTTCCTCCAGGACCACACAGTTCTCATGGAAACCTTTGCGGGTTGGGGTAAAAGGCACCTCCTACTCTTCAGGACTCAGTCTGCAATTCAGAGGTGCATCTTATCCACTTTGTCCAGCTGGAGAATGCTCTAAACCCAAGGAAATACTTTTAAATTCCACCTCTGTTTCCTCCTTTCTCATTTTGGAGCACAGAGCAAATTCCACCTGCATGCTAAAAGCAAGTACCACCCAACCTTTGCATGTCAACAAGCATTAGATTTAAGGACTATATGTGTGATCAAACTCATCTTCCCCAAATGAAGATTTCCTGTTGCTGTATTCCTTTCCCCCATCACTATTTCTTCCAAACTGTGCCACCCACAATGAATATTCAGGCTGACTTGGTATAAACCAAGCAATGAATAGAAATTCCTTCCTCTTCCCCTCTTACACCCTTTCCTTTTCATCCTTCGGCTATTCAACCCTTGCCTCTATCCAAACAGATCAGCCAATTTAATTTCATAGTGGCCCTTGGATTAAAGACGGTATCAAGCCTGTGAAACAACTGCGATAATCAGATTGCGAGGGCCCACGTTTATCTCACTTGGCAAGCAGCAGCTCAGATAAGCTCGAAGAGAAGGGCTCTTTTTGTTGGTTCGTTGGGGTTTTCTTATTTCCCTCAGTCTTGCAAACTCATCCTGAAATCCAAGATGCAAGCTGGGTCCTGTCTGTATTACAACACGTCACTGGTAATAAAGGCTCAGCAGCCCAAATGAAGAACTTCTTGACAGCTCTGTAAAATACACTGTCTTCAAATTATGCCTTTGGGGACCCGTCTCCCACCTCACTGCTGTCAAGAGGCTGGTGAACGTGTAGCTACCTGGAAATGAGTCAACAATTTGAGCGGGCAACTGGAAGGAGTAAAAGCCAGTGCACATTGCATTTGATGAATGCCAAAGCGATGAGAAGGGAAAGAAAGAAGAACTTCCTTTTGTCACTGCAGTTAACGAATCTGTCTGTGAACACAGACAGCAGCTGTAGCGTGCAGGAAGAGGGCACTTTGTGCATGGCCCTTTTTTAGGACAGATCACTTTAAACACTTTAGTCACGCTGCTTTAATCATCTTCTGCAAAGCCTGAGTAATCACAGTCTTCTCACGCAAGCCTTGGAAGCGAGCCCCTCTAGGCTGCTTGGTCATGTAAATAACTAATTACACCAAAAAGTCCACATTAAAAGGACACTCGGGCTACAAAGACAAGCTCTCAAAAGTTGGGAAAGGGCAGGATATTGCTCGCTGGTGCCCACGTGGGTACATGCATTAGGATAAAGGCTCTAATTTCACAACGGTAGGGGACGGGAGGTTGTCATCTAGGCTGCCTCTCATGAGATGCTCCTATGGCCTGGCAGATCACCTTTCTCATACATCTGGCTAGTTACATGCTCCGTACTTGTTTCTGTGGTGTTATACTGTAGTGAACATACTAATGAATGCAATTAAATGGTTGTGTTTTAGACAGAGTCTGTGAAGCTCTTCAGAGGGAGGAGGAAGTGTGGTTTGCAGTTATCCCACCTGCAAAGCAAAGCAGGTTTTGTAACAGTTCATAAAGCCCTGGTATTTTGGGGATAGGACAAAGGTTGGAGACATACGCATCTTGCAGATGAGATGTGAACAAGACAATTTGTCGCTCTGTTGTGATAGGGCAAATGTATTCAGAAACCTTCTGAAAAGAGGCAGAAGAGCCCCTTGAGATTAGTGTTTACCCATAGCTGATGGGCCTTTCCAAGGGAGATCCCTGGATGGTTTTGGCTGGGGTAGAGTTAATTTTCTTCACAGTAGCTGATGTGGGGATGTGGTTTGGTTTTGTGCTGGAAACAGTGTTAGTAACACAGGGATGTTTTCCTACTGCTGAGCAGTGCTCACACAGAGGCAAGGCCTTTTCTGCTCCTCACCCCACCAGCAAGGGGGCTGAGGGTGACAAAGAAGTTGGGAGGGAACAGAGTTGAGACATCTATATCCCAGCTATATCCCAAATGATATCCCATACCATATGGTGTCATGTTCAGCATATAAAGCTGAGGGAGAAGGAAGAAGGGGGAGGATATTTGGGGTGATGGCATTTGTGTTCCCAAGTCCCCATGACATGTGATGAAGCCCTGATGTCCTGGAGATTGATAAATACCTGCCTGTGATAAGAGATGGTGAATGAATTTGTTGGTGTGCTTTGCTTGTGCACAGCTTTTGCTTTCCCTGTTAAACTGCCTCTATCTCAACCCACTTTTGAGCTTCCAATTCTCTCCGCTATCCCACTGTGGGAGAATAAATAACTGGCTGCACAGGGCTGAGTTCCTCTCTGGGGTTAAACCATGACACTGGATTTCTTCTTTGCTAAAGCCACAGTTCAAGGGGACGACATTGAGCAACCTTATCTAAATTCAAAGCTAGATCTAAGTTTGGAGTTGGCCTTGCTTTGCATGGGGAGCTGGACCAGAGAGCTCCAGAGGTCCCTTCCTGCCCCAGTTACTCTGTTTCCTGTTGACTGTGTTGCATTTTCACTTTTAACTTCAGGATTTACCCAATCTCCATTCTCCTTGACTTATTAAGGGATGGAAAACTCCCCTAAAGACCGCGTTTTCTTAAATGGGTTTTGGTGCAGAGATGTGAAAGCTGGGTTTGCAGCAGGGTTCCACTGCACAGCAGTGGTAGAAGCGATGAAGTGGATGGGACACCGAAGGGGAGCAAAGCCAATGCCAAGATTCAGGCAGAGAAATGGAGAGAGCTGGTTTGAAATTTTGTCCCCATAGGTTTTCTTGGTGGAAAAGCTTCTTGGTGGATAGGCAGGAAGGCTTATGATGATTAGGATCAGGTTTTATGTGACAGGCAACTGAATCTGGACACTCATTTACGGATGGGAAAACCCAGAAGTTCAGAGGTGTGTGATTGTCCCATTAGTTTGCCTCTTACATTTGACTTGTTCAGTTATTTATCTTTCGCTCAAACTTGGAATGATTTCAGGAGAGCTTGATTCTGCTTGATTCAGAGCAAGGACTAAAGCTTGGCCTTAGCTCATTCCAGAAGTACAACCTACCCACGACTCTCATTCTCTCTGTCCCCCTCATCCATTGCAGAAGATGTCACATTCATTAAAATAGATTTAAAATGAAATCTTGATTATTCATTTCTCCTCATTCAAAAGCGGATTTTTGTTTTGTGGCCAGCCCTATTTCAGCCCTGACTCTACCACAAAAGTCCTTTCATCACGCATAATTTAGACTAAAATCTTCTTTGATGACCATTCACTGAAACCAAGCAGTCGACTTTGTAAGGACGTTGAATAGGTAAAATTGCAACTAAAACGAATGGCGCGTTAGGGATCTAACAAAGCAAGCTCTAAAAAAGGCTAACCTTTTGGAAAAAAATGGGTCACAGCAAGCTCTAATCCAACAGCCATAATGGGTGTATGTTTTTTATCTCTGTATCTCAGCTCCTAGCATTTACTCTGAGGATCATACTACGGCTTCGTCTCAGGAGAGTGTTTTGAAAGTAAATTCATTCATACCAGTGAAACCTTTGGCATGGGGGATCAGCAGAGAAAAGGATTTGAAATGTATAATGCTGCCTTTTGAGCAAGGCTCATGTGCGGGAAAATAAGGGATGGGGTCACTGAATGACAGGGAGAAACCTGGTGCCTGACTCAATACGCACGTTGTGTCCTGTGAGCCAAGTGCTGGAGATAAAACCCATGCAACCATGTAATTAAGTTTGTAATATAATGAGTACCTATGAAAGGGGGTGGGTTGAAGTAGGTAATTTGGGCATTTCCTAGCTTTGATTTTAAAATTCCACTGTTCTGTTGTCTCAGGTTTATAAATATTTTCCTTTCTCTCTTTTTTTTTTTTAAGGAAAAAGGCTGTATTTCCATGAATTCCTCCTTCTGGCTTGTTCTGTTGGTTGTCACCGGGATTTGTCGCTCAGACTCATCCTTCAGACTCATCCTGCAGACAACTTTGCTAGTGCTAACCCTGATGGGATAACACGGTGCCCTGTGTTGATCAGCATGTGGGGAGTACATGAGTCTGTGACAGCAGAAAAGAGATGGGAGAGCACCAGCCTATATCTGCATTGACAAACTAACACAAGCCAAGGCTTGGGCTGGCAGCAGCAACATGCGATCATCCGGGCTGTGTGCATGACTCCTGGTGATGTTTTGGTCCAAACCCACTAGTACAGTCCCAAAATGATGCCGTGTTATGGTTTGGGTTGCAGCAAATGTCTGTCCCATCATGCCAGACACTCTCAGCCAGCATCTGTTTATGGCAATGTCTTCTACCTCATTGCTTTTATGTTCTTTGGTGAAAGGGCTGGAAGGAACGTCCTGCGAGGAGCAGCTGAGGGCTTTGTGTTTGTCTCGTTTGGAGAGAAGGAGGCTCACGGCTCTCTACAGCTTCCTGAGGAGGGAAATAAGAGGGAGGTGCTGAGCTCTTCTACCTGGGATCCAGGAACAGGATGCTTGGGAATGGTTCAAAGCTACATTAGGGGAGGTTTAGACTGGACACGAGTAAGCTTTTCTTTATCAAAATGCTAGTCAAATACTAGAACAGGCTTCCTAGAGAGGTGGTTGGTGCCTCAAAACTGTCAGCATTTAAGAGGCATTTGGTCAATGCCCTTAGTAACTTACTTGGTCAGCCCTGAAGTGGTCAGGCAGTTGGACTAGATGGTAATTGTAGGTCCTTTCCAACTGAAGTATCCTATCCTATCCTATCCTATCCTATCCTATCCTATCCTATCCTATCCTATCCATCTTTCAGTCATTGCTTGGGAAGCAAAACAGGGCCCTAATGAATTTCTGGCCAAAATTTGCCTTGTTCAAAGTTCTTGTCCTAGACAAGAGGAGGCTGTTGTAGGGGAAGTCCCAGGTTGCTCTCGCTGTGGTGGGTTAGCCAGTCTTAAAGTGTCCTTGTTTTCTGGATGAGGGTAAGGAGCATGGTCAGTGCAGACAAATGGCTCAGGGGATGTAGTCACCATGTACCCCCAGGCCTTTCTTGAAGAGCTGAAGTTTGGGAGGTTTTTAACTTAGCGAATACACAGCCCTCAGGGATCAGGAAATGGATTCCCCAGGCATCAGAATGACTCCATCTCTCCTTTCTCCTGTCAAATCCCTATTCAGAAGGAGGGAAGAGGTGATGCTGCTTCCCCTAGAAAGCCAATAGGATCTTTTTTAATGGTTTGCTTGATGCATTTTGCCTTGGAACGAGTTGCATTCATTTGGTATTGAAACCCAAGTCTCCTTCCCTCCTCCCAGCTTCCACCTCCTCTGGCAAATAAGAACACAAATAACTACCCAGCCTGCAGCAGACACCCAGCTTGGGAAGCATCAGCTGGGCCAGTTAAGCTTTGGCAAAGCAATAAAGATCAGAAAACAGGGTGTGAGCAGCCCAAGTTTCCTGACAACTTTAAGTAGGAGCTGAGAAAGATGCTTGGATCAGGAGAAAGACATGAGCTGAGCCCACCGTTGCCCTCACCTGCTTCTCGTGTTACCTCCTGAGGAGGCCTGACCCTGAGACATTCTATCACCTCACTGTACAATGACAGTCAATGTTGGTTCTGTTGATCAAGTCTAGCTCTGGCTTCTTCGCGTTGCTAATTCAGCATCATATAAAATGCACTAGCTCAGAGATTGCTCTTACCCCCGTGCACCACTTCACACTTAGCCACATTAAATTCATATTCTATTTCAGTGCCTATTCACCTTCTCTGTTAAGATCAGCCTGCAAAATGGTTACATCCTTCTGAGTCCTAACCACTGCCCTTATTTCATTATCTCCAGCAAATTCAATGATCTCCCGTATCTGAATCATTAATAGAAAACATTACAGGGTACCAGCTACCAGCCCAGATGAAGATCCTTGTGAGATTTGATTCTTCTCCAGCTCTGCAGAACATGATTCCAAATGACTTTTGTGCAAGACCAAATACAAAAAACTAAAAAGGAGAAAAAGCAGAGTCATGGCTGCTTTAGTTTCTTTCCATATAGATGGACAATGCTGCACAAAAGCCTCTTCCCTTGCTGGCCAAAGGAATGGCCTTCTCATGAAAGGATGTTGCAGCCATGGAGGGTTATTTTAACCATGAGCTTTGATTTAGCAATGACGTATAGGTTTGGATGTGGTGTTGGTCTGGTATCAGGTGTTATAGGTCCCAAATGAGGTCAGAGGTATTGCTTAACTCCTATAAATCCAGACTGAGTGATCATCTGTGTCCCAAAGAGGGGCACTGCTGACCTCACCTTATTTGATGAGAAGAAGTTGTCAGGTCAGTGCTTTGCTTTAAATTGACCCAATTTTGCCAAGGCTTGAGTTAACTGTGACATGCTGGTGCCATCTTGTCTTGTATCTACATTGTGGGTCAGTAACTGGGAAAGTAGTGGCACATATTCTGGGTGGAAAGCACTATTCATTGCAAATCTACAAAGAAGAGTGATTTGCTCCTGTGCATGTGGCAAGGCACTGGAATGGGTTGGCCAGGGAGGTTGTGAGTGCTCCATCCCTGGCAGTGTTCAAGGGCAGGTTGGATGAAGCCTTGGGTGCCATGGTTTAGTGTGAGGTGTCCCTGCCCATGGCAGGGGGGTTGGAACTGGGTGATCTTAAGGTCCTTTCCAACTCAAACCACTCTATGAGTCTATGTCCCTCCAAAGGACTGCAGTGCCAATAGGGTGATCTGGCATAGTATTAACCTGTGTAACTTTGACAAACCAAAGGGATTTAAGAAGGAGCAGAAGTGTAGTTTTGCTAGGCAGTGACAATTCATCCTAAGAGACTAAAAGAGCTCTGAAGTGGGTAAAAAACAGGGAGAGAAAGCTATGTTGTGCAGTAAACTAGGTTATGATGAGGAGAGGCTCAATATCAGAGGTATCAGTTCCTGGTGATCAGGGTGCAGAACAGGCTCCAAGTAAAATGATAGACACTTCAGCACTTGGGGTATTTAAATGTATTACTAACGGGGCAGTCCCACTGTGCTGCAGTGATCCTGCCTCTGGCTGGAGACCATGGTGGTATTCTCAGCCCTGAAACCCATTTGCAATATGATTTTGGAAGTCAGCTCACCTCCCCGTGTCTCTTGGTCCCTTTACACATTGTCTTGACTATGTGAATTTTAAGCTCTGCAGAGCAGAGATGATCTACTTAAGTCGTGTTGTGTCTAGCATAAGGCGGCCTTGATTTTTGGCACTACTGAAATAAAACCTGTATTTTTAAAGATGCTCTGAGGAACAGACCTGCCACAGGGAGACAGACTGCCTGAGAGGAGAGCTGATTTTATGTACAATATGGGAAGTTTGCCCTTGGGATCCTTCTGTCTGTTGTTGCTAATGATCAGTGATTTTCCTGTTCATCCCGTATCGAAAGCAACAGGGAAAAGCAGCGAATGGCCCAGCTGCATTCTGAATGAGGTGGACATGCAGCTGGGATTGAGATGGGTTGCCCTGTGTCACGTAGATGTCACCCTTTCTGCTCACCCGCCCTGGTAAGTCAGATCGGTCACTGCTCCCATGGCAGCCATCCCTTCTAACTAATTGGCTCTGTAGGTGTTGTAGCTGTTTGCTGGCTTGAATAGTGAACGTGCAGGCCCTGGGTGCTCCTCTGATGGCAGACCCTCTGGGAGGGGTGGTGAAGCAAGGCTGGAAGAAAGGCTGCCCATCATCAGAGGAGCAAAGGCAGCCTCAAGGCTTGGTTTGACTGCAGGGAAAGGCGTGTTTGTGGAGGTTTGAAGCTTCATTATTGATCAGCACCTAAAAGGATGTAAGAAACAAAGGCTTCCTCCTCTTTCAAGTTCAGAAAATGGTATCCCTTGTTCCTTGGGAGTCTGCTTCCTAGGGAAAGGTTGATGTGCTGCATGCTCCCACTTAGCACAGGCCACACAAAGGTGGAAACAACAGTAGTGTGGAGGGGGAAGCACTTGAAAAGGAGAAAGATTTCCCTCTTCAGACCCTTTCACCACCCAAATTGAGAGGGAGGGCCAGGGCTGGTCTGAGAGTGAGAGACTATTTCTGTCTAATCAACTCTACTGAGTATCTGCCACAGAAATCCTCCATGGAGGTGAAGGCGCTTGGCATTTAGTTTTAAACCATCATTCTTCTGCCAGGTTGCTATCAAATTCTTCATTCAAGAAGTAAGGTTGCAAATGCAAACACTGGAATGAAAGGAGAACACCTCGAGCTTCTCTATGTTACAATGTGGGTTATTGGAAGCCAAACTAGCTCTCCTCCAAACTGGAGATAGTGGTCCCCAGATCATAAGTGTTACTACTGAAAGGGCAAGCAGATGTATGGTTAGAGCTGGATGGAAGATAACAAAACTGTGGACATGCAGGCACCAGAATTAAGGAGTGGAGAAGGGGCAGGAGGTGGCATCAGGTACCACGTCAGAGAAAAGGTCTGGGAAAGCAACAGGAACAGCTGAATCCCTGGTCAGGAGTGGAGGAACAGAACGAAGGAACAGAAGAGGTTGCATCGGTAAGCAAGGGATATGAGAAAAGGCTGTATCAGTGAGCAAGGGCTATGGACTGGGGTGGATTCAAGGATCTGGTGGGGTTTGTTTTGGGTTTAGCAGGCAATCAGCAGCTGCAGAGGGACTTGTCCCCATATTGCAGTTCTCATAATGTTACTTAAGCATCAACCAAGTAATCAGTGTGGTAAGAGGCAGATCCTGCCCTGCAAGGCTTTCACTGCAGTTGTTCCTCTGCTCACAGCTTGCCAGAGATGCAATTCCCAACCTTTCTACCCCAAAAGCTCCGCGGCTTGAGCTATGAGAAGGCTTGTTTGCTGATCACTGTAGGGACTGTGATAAAGTTGTATCATTACGCAGTCTGGATTCCACCTCCTAATAGGGTTTTGGAGCTGGTTTGTTAGAGTGCCGTGGTCATTTCATTTATAGAAACTTGATCATTTCTCCCCAGTTCGTTGTGCCTCTGCTGAGCCTCTCTCCTCACGTTTCTGTGTGGTTTAAGAGAGGATTTTTCTCCATAACAACCTCTTGTCCCCTTCCACCGCCGCTCCTGGGGTTTTCCTCAATGGATTTCATAAAAACACTCTTCAGGCTTTTTATCAGCGGAGAGAAAGGAGCCGGCCCACCCCGCTGCGGCTCCGCAACCCTTCCAGCTGCTTTCCTGCCACCGCAGCTGATTCCACCGCCCTGTGATGCTGGCAGCACAGCTTTGAATCTGCTGCATGCTGAGAGCAAACGGGGGATGCAGACAAGGTTCCCATGTAGGTCCTCATAATTGCACGGGGGATGGACAAATGGAATGCAAGTGTGGCGGTGCAAAAAACTGGCTGGAGCAGATGGAATCCCCCCGGCTGCTGCTGGACTGAGCTGGAACTGCTCCAATGTGCACTGCATGCCCTATGCCAATGACTTCTGATGGGTTTCTAGCTTTAGCCCATGTAATAAGTCCGTAATTCTGTGTCTAAGCTCCAGCTCAAGGGAACAGAGAAGGGTGAGCTGTGAATTTGCTGGGTTTCTTTTCCATAAGTGGATCATATTGAATCATAGAACAGTCAGGGTTGGCAAGGACCTTAAGATCATCCAGTTCCAACCCCCTGCATGGGCAGGGACACCTCACACTAAACCATGGCACCCGAGGCTTCATCCAACCTGGCCTTGAACACTGCCAGGGATGGAGCATTCACCACTTCTCTGGGCACCCTGTGCCAGCGCCTCAGCACCCTCACAGGGAACAGCTTCTGCCTTAGCTCCAACCCGAACTCCCCCTGTTTCAGTTTGAACCCATCACCCCTTGTCCTTTCACTGCAGTCCCTGATAAAGAGTCATTTTTCAGCATCCTTGTAGCCCCCTTCAGACACTGTGGAAGCTGCTCTGAGGTCTCCACACAGCTTCTCTTCCCCAGGTTGAACAGCCCCAATGTTCTCAGCCTGTCATATTCCACAACTTGCCTTTGCAGTGCACAGGTTTCCTGGTATCTGTATTGCCTGGTTTGGCAGGTTTTAGAAGGGGGTTTGAGGATAAGGCTCTGTTAGCTAAAACCCAGCTGATGGTTTGGTCCCAGAATGAATACTGGAGAAGCAAGTGCCCTCATGGGCCTTGCCCATTGTCCTTAGGAAGTGCCCTTTGGTACCTCCTAGACAGAGATGCTCAGATGCACAACCGCTAGCAGCCATGGGGAGGTGGCTCCATGGAGAGGGGATGGTAAATGTGTCCACCTTACCCCCACCTAGACCCGTACAAGATTCAGTTTTCCATCATAGAATCATAGGATAAACTGGGTTGGAAAAGACTTTTGAGATCATCAAGTCCAGCATTTGCACCAGCATTAACAAGCCCACCACTAAACTGTGTCACTAAGAGCCTCATCTGTGTATTTTTGAACACTTCCAGGGATGGTGATTGCACCACTGCCCTGGGGAGCCCATCAGTGTCCCATAGCTTGACTAGATTGGTTTGAATCCTGTATGTCATCTCTGCCATAGTGTGACGATTCNTAAACCCATTACCCCTTGCCCTGTCACTAAGGATGGTGATTGCACCACTGCCCTGGGGAGCCCATCAGTGTCCCATAGCTTGACTAGATTGGTTTGAATCCTGTATGTCATCTCTGCCATAGTGTGACGATTCTTGGGGTCTCTGCCCTGTTTGCCACTAGGCCTCTGCAGGATCTCAGATAAATAAGTCAGCAATACTAACAAACCTGGTGGTCCTTGCTTTGGAATCAGCATGAGGGAAAGAACTAGGGATTGATCCAGGGAACTTTCAGCCCTTGGGACACAACTATAGCTGCAGCAGCCATGTGTGCTCATCGCTGGCTGCCAGGGGAGGAACAAGAAGCACGCACTACACCTACTGAACAGAGGTTAGACTGACACCAGGAAAGGGAGCACTGGCAGAGCAAGAACTTCAAGACTTGGTCAAGAACCAAACCCATTTCCTCTTTACGGGGTCTCCAGGCCTGTGCAGCTCTGCCTGTGACAGTGACAGGCAGTCATGACCACTGAACCCTCCCTGCTAAAGACAACCACTCAGTAGTGCATCTCACCCTGAGCTGAAGTGAGTTAGCAATCTGTTCCCAGTGAGCCAAGATGTGCCTGCTTATTTACCAGACTTCAAGCCTCTGGCAGGCTGCCTGCTCAACATGTAGATGGGAGCTGTATTAACTCCATCATTGCCATCAATGGGGTGAACAAGTAGGACTAGAAAATGCCTTTGGTCCTCCTCTATGGCTCCTTCTAAATGCCTGAGGTTAAGAAGTGTTTTATGGCTGTGGAGTGCAGACAGTGAATTTTGTTTGTCCAGAATTTCCTCAAACAAGGCCTTATCCACATTGTGATTTCCAGGAATGATATAGATACCAGCTGCAGTACACAGCTTGCTTCCAATAGTGATGGGCAGCTCAGATTGTACATTACATAGAACCACCACATTTAGGTTTTCATAGTTGAAGGAGGGAGTTAGGCTTCATATCCAAGGTATGTACATTAAAGTGGTTGTTTGGACAGCCTGCCCAGCCTCTCTGCATTGACAGTAGGAAATGTGGTCTGACAGCCTTGGATAGCAAAAAGTCATAACCACTCTTGACATAAGCCATCATAGCACAGCCCGAAGTTAAGCCCACAGACAAGGGTAGGTAGCTTAAAATCTAGCATGTCCACCACCTGGTTACCCATCTTTGTGGCTCCACAACCAAGTGGTTGTCTCCAGGCCTACCAAGGCAACGAGTGGCAGGACCTCTGCACCTCCTGGATTAGAAGAACCAAGTTATTTCATACCTCGGTTGTTCTACCTTCCAAGGTGACCGTATCCCAATCCTTCCTCATCCATAATTTCCACTGTCTAAACTAGTTCTACAATGCAAAGAAAATTGATTATATCTGAACTTCAGGCTGTATCTTTTTGATTCTCCTTGAGTTTGAAGCTTCTGCATGTCCTGTGTTGCCATTTGTGCAGGTTTTCCTTCCCATTCTCTCTCTGTGTCTCACCTGTGACTGAAGGATTTAGCCTAAGAGCTTCCACTAAAGGTAATGGTGAAAGAGCCATTTTTGTTGATGCTAAGAAAGGACTTCTATAGCAGCCTGCCTTAAACTGCACCCAGCTCTTAAGCAAATTGCTGTGGGCAATATTGGCAGGGCAGCCCTGGCCCTAGATCCGATGAAAATCCCACCCAGTCAGGAATAAATTGTCCAACAGTACCATGCAGTGGATATATCTCAGTCATTCAGTCTAAGGTCTTTTGAGGCCAGGTGGCCCAGCACAGATCACATCCACATACCTAAACTGTGTTCTGCAAAACCAGATGGCTCCCTCCAAACTAAGCCCTCAGCATGAACTTTCCTTCAAAAATGAGCCTTGGTGTTGTCTTCACACAAAAGACATCTTTTGTTCTATTGAAACTTGAGTCTAGTATCTAAACCTGAAAATACTGGGTCAACTCTGAAGGGCAGTCTTTAACCTTTAGTCCTATGCTGTTTAGATGGGAAGCTCAGCCAGCATTTGAATTGCCTGCTCATGCTTTGCTCCTGGGAACCTCACTCAGGCAAATGCTCCCTGCTCTCCCTTTGTCACAGCAACAGTGAGCTGAAGTGCTTGTGAGCAGCACTTTTCCTGCCCCTCTGAGATGGGAACTCGGGAGCAGTGGCAGCAGGGTGTTAAACCACTTGCAAATAGCAATTCCTCCCTGAAAGCCCAAGCCTGGGCCGAGCACCGAGTGCAACTGTGGTTGATGTGGCTCCACATCGCTTGGCTCCATGCTCGGCACCAGCATGCTGCAAACACTCATTCTTCTCCACAGTAGGGAATTCTCTGAAATTCTTCATGTGTATTGTGTATATACATGCATATGTATTACATATATATATTATACATATTATATATATATATTTGATCTCTTTCGCTTTTTAAGGCTATGAACCTATGTATGAATGTCTGCTCGTGGTTTGGGGCTGTATGAAGGTTTTGGTAGAAGCTTGTAAGGTTTTACCTTTCCCTTTTTTTTAAGACTATGCAAACAATGTCTTTTGTATATACTTTAGCACTTCCCTGGTCAAAAGTGAATATAGCAATCCTAATGTAAAAGGAAAGCCAAAAGTGGATCTTCTTTGATGATTCATCCCTGNCGTATGAAGGTTTTGGTAGAAGCTTGTAAGGTTTTACATTTCCCTTTTTTTTTAAGACTATGCAAACAATGTCTTTTGTATATACTTTAGCACTTCCCTGGTCAAAAGTGAATATAGCAATCCTAATGTAAAAGGAAAGCCAAAAGTGGATCTTCTTTGATGATTCATCCCTGACAAATCAAAAGGACTTGTACCTGGCCCTCCCATTCTGTGCATATCTTTCCTCATTTTTTGTGCCTGTTTCTAAGAAATAATCATAGAATCATAAGTGTATTATTATGTAAAACCCACTTGAGACTAAAAGCAGACCCTTCCATCGTCTGGCTGATTACTTTCCAGGGGGGAGCAGTATTTTGTATGTGTATAGCCAAATGAAGCCGGTTGCAGCCCTCCTTCATTACAGGATCAAACCTGCTCTTCTCTGGCATGAGCTTCTCAGTTCTCTAAGCATGCTGAATTCGTCTTTCATCTCATCTGTGCTTTCAAGAACTAAGAGTAATGCTGTTCTTAGGCTTATGAAGCTCTGTCCATACAGCAAAGCATTAGTGAAAAGAGCATGGATTTGCTGTATGACATTCAGGTGATGCCTATGCATATGCCTAAGACAATGATGGTCTGAAATGCACCACTGAATTGTATTCATCCACAGAGGCAGAGCTCAGGGTATGAGATGAAGAAATGTCCCATTAAAATCACAATAGGAATTTGGGCAGCAGAATATCTAGTGTTTGCTTGGATAAGATTCTTGTACCCCTACCTTTGTCATCCCATTTAGTGATCATAGAATCATTTAGGTTGCAAAACTTTCAAGACTGAGTCCAGCTGTTAACCCAGCACTGCCAAGGCCACTACTAAACCATGTCCCCAGGCACCATGTCTACGTGTCTTTTAGATGCCTCCAGGGACGGTGCCTGCAGCCCTGCCCTGGGTAGCCTCTTCCAATGCCTCAGCACCCTGGGGGCAAGGAATTGTTCCTCAGCTCCATCTAAACCTGCCCTGGGGCAGCTTGAGCCCGGTTCCTCTTGTCCCATCCCTTGTTCCTTGGGAGCAGAGCCCAGCCCCTCCTGGCTCCATCCTCCTCTCAGGCACTTGGAGGGAGCCATCAGGTCCCCCCTGAGCCTTCTCTTCTCCACGCTGAACCCCCCAGCTCCCTCAGCCCTTCCCCATCACCCTTGGGCTCCAGGCCCTGCACCAGCTCCATTGCCTTTCTCTGGCCCTGCTCCAGCCCCTCAAGGTCTCTCTTGTAGTGAGAGGCACATAAATGGACTCTGTGCTGTTGGGCTGAAAAATGACCTTGCAGCAAATGGATGGGGCAACCCCCCCTAAAACCACCTGGATTCTGGTCCTAGGTTGACAGACCTACAGAGTTGAGTGCCAGCAGGACTGAGCACCTCTGGCTTCGCCCTGTACTAGATGTTCATAGCCCATCTCCCACAAGCTGATGGCCATCGGGGCATTGCTGTGCCTACTGAGCTGATAGGATCTACCTTCCTCATTTATCTCTTTGATAGTGGAGCCAGAAAGGGTTTGTGTCTGGACCTCTGAGGAGACAGGTACTGGATCTCAGGTCTGTCTGGCTCCATCTGTGTCCTTGGAGGCTGATTAGTACCTGTGGACAGACAATGTAAAGAAGAAAGAGGGGGATGTTTCCTATAATGGGAGCTCTTCTCCCCTCCCCCTGGAAGAGCAACTGTTTCCAGTAAGTGAGCAGGAAGACTGGCCCTGGCCACCAGAGAGTATTTAGAAGTAATTGAATCACTGGATTAGCTAATGCAGCATCCATTAGGAGTCCATGCCATTCCCAGAGGACTCCACAGCCATAAAGAAGCGTGAGGAAGCCCTGAGTATTTCATGAATGTATATAAACCTCCTGCTTCCAGGCTCTAACTTGCTTCCTGGGTGAAATCATGAAGGTGCTGTTGGCCCTCCTCCATTTCCCCTAGCACGAGGTCTGAGGTTGTGCAGATGGCCCTGAAAGGTAAAGAGAAGCCAAAGCAGTTGCTCACTCCTGCTACAGCTGATGTGGGGGTAGGGGAAATGACAGCAGAGCTCCCAACTTGGCTTCTTTATGGGTTGAGAAGAGCAGTTGGAGTGTGCAGAAGTACTTGGGCATATATTGGGCTAGGGAGGCTTGTGGAGGGAGAAGCAGCCGGCACCAGACTTGGCCAAGGGCATGGTGTGGCTGGCAGATGGCAGGAAGAAGTGGGTGCAATGTGATGAAGGATTTAAACACAGAAGGCCAAGTCCTCAGCCAGGGGAATTGTGGCTTTGCCAGGGATCCACTGACAGCCATTTCCATTTGGTGGCCGAAACTTGTGCTAGCCACAGTGTTCATTCAGCTCAGTCCTGGCACTAAATCTCTGATGGGGGTTTTCTGTGTTTTGAGCTCCTTAAGGAGTAGAACCACCCTCCAGATGCTGCAAAATCAGTCTGTGCTGTCAGCTGTGGCGGAGTTAAAAGGAGCTGGCTTCAGTGACAGGGCAGAGATTTGAGCGCTAGAGGTGGGTCTGAGCCTTCACCTTCTTCCAGATAGGTCTGTTGGGTTCAGAGTGGGTAAGATTGGTGTAAGTAGTACAGATGTCATGCTAAGACCATTCTTTCCAAGAAAAGAAGTGCAAGTTCAGCTTAAATCTCAGCAAAATACACGGACTACTAATCCTGATTCACTCACACAAGCTGCTCTATCCTTTTTAAACATCCTTATTTAACAAGCAAAATAGCTCAAAGTTTGCATGGCTGGCTCTTTTCCAACCTGAAGGCTAGTGAGCGACTTCTTTGTCTCTCTCTCCCATGGTGACCAGTTCACACATGCAGCGCTGGGTTGCCTTGTGTTGCAGTGGGAAGGGGAGGCCCTATGGCAATCTAAATATAGATGCACATAAGGGAACAAATGCTACCCTTGTAAATTTTGTCATCAGCAGCTGTAGTGGGACACGCTATTGCTTAGCAAGAGATTAGATTTGTAGGCTCGGTGTGTCTAAAGGGAGAATTATCTATTGTTTGCCATTGAAGATTTATTGCGCATCCGTTTAGACTGAATAATTTATCCTGAATGAGCCCTGAAACCCTTTGCCAGTTAAAGGGAGAAAAACACTCCCCAGAAAAAAAAAAAGGCTTCACCCTAATAGGAACAAAACAGCAGGCAACAGAGAGAGGGGAAGGGGTAGGTGATGGGTGGCGGCTGGTTACGCTGCTGGAGCCCTCGATGGCTATGTATCTTTTGTCATTACTTTATAATGATGAACTCTGTCGTTAGGAGCCATTCATTACAACTTAGCCGGTGTGATCTGATGCTGATTTGATAGGATCCAATTTAGCATTTCACTCTGGGCTCCATTCCATAGCCATTTGGGTTTGGATGTAAAAGGCAGTTTGATGCCGCCTTGATAGTGTTTTAAACTGCCGTAAAAAACGCTGGCGCGGCAGTTCAATACTCATCTAACTACGGGCGGCATCGTGGGCTTGCACTTGGAGGCAGCTGCTGCTTTTTTTGTCCTTAAGCTCAGAGTGAGCAGGGGGTAGCTCGTGTGTATTCCTGGACCGTTTACATAGTGAAGTACATGGGCAGGCAGTGGAAGGAAGAGAGTGACCCTGCACCGGCCCCTGGGGCTCACCCATATGGAGGCAAGTTCAGAGGCAAAGCTGCAGGAGGCTATTCTGCACCACTGAGATATGTGTGTGGGAACAGTTCCTTGTGTCATCCCAGTTTGAGACAAGTCAGGTCTGAAATTGCCTGGCTTTTGGGAGATAAAAGTGCAGTGCTCCATCCTTGGCAGTGTTCAAGGGCAGGTTGGATGGGGCCTTGAGCAACCTGGTCTGGTGGAAGGTGTCTCTGGGGGTTGGAACTGGATGACCTTTATGGTCCTTTCCAGCCCAAACCATTCTATGTTTCTAGGTTCAAGACCTATCTCAATTGCTTTCTGTTTCTTGGTAAGTTCTGAAATCAGTTTGTTCCCGCTGTCAAATCACTGGGCTGGGTGCATGGATTCTAAATAGAGCCAGACTTGCCCTAAACCTCATTAACAAACTGGTTGGGGGTGGGGGGGAGTTTATCTTTTCCTTCTTTGATACTTGACTTTAATGCTGCTTTTGTACTTTCTGGTTCCTGAGTCGAATGCAGCAAATTACTCCTTTTTCCATCCAAGGGGAAGTGAGGATAGGAAAGAATCTCCTATGAAATATGAGCCAGACACATGGACTCAGACATTCAAGGGCAGCTTTTCTCTAGATCACCCCTTGAACCTCCTTTGGGTTACCTTAATCCAAAAGCAGTTTCTATCGATAACTGAGCTTTCTAAATAATGGGTCCTGTCCAAGATGCTCACTCAATTTGAATCATTTTCACTTCTCCCAAGGCCACTTAATTTCTTTTATCAAATGCCATCAGTCTCCAGATTTTCTAGGCTGATGTAAATCAGAGTGAGAATAACATATTTGAACATATGCCTTCCTCAAAGCTACATACCAACCAAATGTGTCATCCTATTGGAGAAGTGCAGCCGTGATGGAAAGATGAATGGAGTCTTGAGTGGATAAGTTGGGGAATGGATCATTCTATAATTGCCCAGTTCAGTATAGATTCTCTCTAGGTATCTGCTCATTGCTGGAAGCAGGCTTATGAGCTGGAGGGAAGATCTTTGGACAGATCTACTGCATCTAGGTTTATTTTATGTTATTCTGAGGGCTAATATGAGGACCTGTGGATGAGGAAGACTATTTTAGGGCTTTTCACCTCCCTCTCAGTTGTCATAAGCTGATCCTGTGGTCTTGTATGGAAGCAGACTGGAATCAGACATGCTCTGCATAGACGTATGGGTATGAGTATGTTTTTCCATCTCCTGCCAAACACAGCATGCAAAACCTAGGAAAGCTATGATTGGTCTACCAGCATCATGGACAGTAGACTGTAAATGAAGGTACTAATCTGCTCTCTTCTTTCTTGGTAACCATAGTAAGGATCTGCTATACAATGAAGGCATGACCAAGTGGTAAGTATGAAAACAAATGGGAGCATCATTGCGAGTCCACCTCAGGCCGGGAAGTAAGGCAATTACACTGAAGGGAACAGATGACCCAAGGGGCTAAAATGAGGGTTAGAAGGATCTGATAGAACATTTCATGGCCAGTACAAGATTGGTTCTGTACTTACTGAAGGCAACAGAGTTTCAAACAGTTCTAGTGACCAGGGTATTTACACATCCTTTGGGGAGAGTGCTCCATGGTGCCTGCCAAGAAATATGCCAGTTAAAAGCTCTTATCTTCCTTTACTTAGTTCTATCTAGCACATTCTCTTCAGAGCTATACTCAGTAGACTTAGTGGCTCCTCAATGTTCAAGCCTAAAAATACTTGTGAATATGCTTTGCTATTGACTACCATTTTTCCCATAACCAGGTCCTCTGAGTTTCTTCAGCTTGACCATGTTTATTAAGGGCATAGGAAGGGCTTTCTCCTCCAGGTCACTGGCTCACAAGTTAACCCAGACTAGACCAACTGCCAACTAAAGCATATTGACATTCAGTGGGTTAAATGTCATGGGCTGCTGGCCAGGTCTGGTCGTCACTTGTCCAAGGCATATGGCATGTCTTTTCAACTGCTTGAGCAGAGATGAGCAGAAATGACTGAGCAAAAAGAGGAGAAATTGCATCACTGAAACCATCCAGCATCTTGATCTCAATTTCCCTTTGCAAGAGCTAACTTTAATGAAAGTATGAGAAACAAGTATGCTGTGGATGAGCTCATGGTAAAGAGCTGTCAGCCTCCAGCCATTCCCTGCCTTCAAAATGGCACATTATTTTTGTTCCCAAACAGTATCTGCTTTCTTTAACTTACAAATGTTTGGGGCATGTACAGCACCGTGTGCTACAAAGTCTGCGTCAAAGCTGAAAGCAGTAGAGTCACCTGCAGAACAGATCAAAACCAGTGTGAAAGCACGGACTCCAGTTGGGGGTAACCAAACCTTGTGCTGGAGATGAAAAGGGTGGTTGTGGTCTTTTGGAGGCCAAATCATAGCTGCTTTGGTGTCAGAGTGGCAGCTTGTTGGAGTGCTTTGGAATTGTCACATCACTGCTCTATCTTGGGAAACTGAGCATTATGAAAGGCTCTGTAAGATGCTTATTTGGGGACTGCAGTGGCTGTCACCAGTGAAGGCTGCTTTGCAAGCAAAGGTGTTAGAGACTGAAATCACACCCTGCAGGGTTGATGGAAATTAAGGTTCTTTGGAATTCTAATGGGTGTTGATTTATCCATTTGAGAAAAGCCTTTTCCTTCATCATCCAAACTATCTCCCAGATTCTGCAGGCTCTTAGTCCCTGGAAACATCAATACAGGTGTGAGCCAAAGCAGTGCATCCGCTGCTGGAATTTGACAAGGAGAGATTTCTCCAGCAGAGCAGTCCTATTGCAGCCCAGGCAATAGAACCGGATGGGCAAAAATGGGGAAGAAAAGATTCTTTTCTGTTTGTTGGGCAGGGGATTTCTGTTTAATCAGCAGTTGTTTTCAAAACCAAACACTGGCTGCCATGAGCCGAGGTCCAGGAACATAAATATCTGGGCCCTCTTCCAAGGCTGTGGCTGAGCTCCAAATGGTTTCTGAGGAGGGAGGAGGTGGGAAAGTGGTTCCCGACACTCTGCAGTTGGCAGGGCTGGTGTTTGCAGCAGTACGGTGACAGTATTCTTCTTCTCTGTCCTATGGCAGGATTGGAACAGGCTGCCCAGGGAAGTGGTGGTGTCACCATCCCTAGACATGTAGATGTGGTGCTTGGGGACATGGTTTAGTGATGAACTTGGAAGTGCTGGATTAGCAGTTGGAATTGATGATCTTAAAGGTCTTTTCCAACCTTAATGATTGATTCTATGATTGGAGTTGCTTTGTAAAGAGCTTCAGTTATTCCTGCGTGATGGAACCCAAAAGCAGACCACAGCTTGCGTCTTACAAGAGCAAAGAATCCAGAGAATTTTGGCTGAGTCTCTACATAAAGCCAGGAATGGTTTCTGATGGCTGTAGTTTTCCTGATAAAAATGAGGGCTCCTGCAGTCTGGGCATTTGTGGAAAGCTCCTCAGCTGGGCGTTCAGTCAGGAGCCTTAGAGCTTTTTGCATAGGAGGTTCTTGGATTTGTTTGCTTGAGCTCTGCTGCTGTTACTGTCTGGGAGAAGGAAGGAAGAAAATTAAAAAGAAGAAAGAAGGAAGGAAAAAGAAGAGTGAAAAAAAGAAGAAAAGAGAAAGAAAAACAAGAAAGAGAAAATGAATGTAAAAATGAGAAGGAGAAGGAAAATGAAAGGAGAAGGAGAAGGAGAAGGAGAAGGAGAAGGAGAAGGAGAAGGAAAATGAAAGGGAAAGGGAAAGGGAAAGGAAAGGAAAGGAAAGGAAAAAGAAAGGAAAATGAAAGGGAAAGGGAAAGGGAAAGGGAAAGGGAAAGGGAAAGGGAAAGGGAAAGGGAAAGGGAAAAGGAAGGGAAAGGGAAAGGGAAAGGGAAAGGGAAAGGAAAGGGAAGGAAAGGGGAAGGGAAAGGAAAGGAAAGGAAAGGAAAGGAAAGGAAAGGAAAGGAAAGGAAAAGGGAAAGGAAAAAAAGGAAGTGAAAAAAGAAGGGGGAGTCTCTGAAAGGGCAATTTTCTTCAGAAATGGTTTTCAAGAAAAAGAGAGCATGAGTTTTCCTTAAAAAACTAGCAAGTATGCTGTTTCCAAGTGCCTTTTATTAACAAAACCTCAATATGCTTTACGGGAGCAACAGACTAGCTCAGGAGCTGGGTTCTTTGGTAAGTCTAGCCGTAAGGAAGCGGTCAGGTTAAAAACCACTGGAGCGGAGCCCTGACTGCCATCTGTACTTTGTGAGCTGCCAATGAGTTTTGTAATGTAAAGGTTCTTTATCCACTCATCGTTTTTCAGCTTCTGTCATGCTGTACATGATCTTGTAACAGCAACAATGAAGTATCTCCACTGAAGTATTATAAGGTCTCTGTATCTGGATATCTTTAGGGACTTACTTCATTCCGCAGAAAATCCTTATACCTTTATAGAATCATAGAATCACAGAATGGTTTGGGTTGGAAAGGACCTTAAGATCATCCAATTCCAACCCCTACCATGGGCAGGGATGCCTCACATTAAACCATGTCACCCAAGGCTCTGTCCAACCTGGCCTTGAACATTGCCAGGGATGGACTCACAACTTCTTTGGGCAACCCATTCCAGTGCCTCACCACCCTCACAGGGAAGAGCTTGCCCACACTTTGGATTTGCATTGGTTCAGCCAGGCTGAGATTGTAAATAGATAAGGAAGAAGGCAAGAAACCACCATAAATTGTGCCAACAAGGGGCCAAGTGGGCAAACAGCTGTGTTGAAAACTATTTGCAGGGCAAATGAAGGGAGAAAAGAGTAAGGAAGTTGTAGTTGTGTGCTCTCTGTTTCTCCAGCATCATTTCTTTGCATCTCAACTAGAAGGAGAGGATTGAAACCAGAGAAATTTACTTTGCATTTAGATTAAAGTAAAAATCTGTTCTGTTTTGGTTTTTCCTCCTGATACATATTAAAAGGTGCCATAACTGACAATCCAGCCCACTACAGCTTCACCTCCTATTTGGAACTAAAATGGAACAAATTTAAGTCACTTTCTTACTGTGGGCATAAAAGGGACTGTTGGCCTCTAATTATCGCCTGTGGGTTTGACTCAGCCATCCATAAAACTGCAATATCTACTCATTTCTTCCTTTTCATTTAATTGCCTCCAAATTGCTTCAAACAAACTCTATGGCTTCTGGGAAAGGAGAAACTGCCTGCTTGTCATTAGAGTGGACAGGAGTGAGGAGGAAAGAAGCAGGTCTGTGTTGTCTGCACCCCTTCCTCCCTTCCTCTCTCCCTCCTTCCCTGCCTTTCTCCTTCCTTCCTCCTTCCTTC